>CANTUT010000472.1:180000-300000 GCA_947687605.1 Reutealis trisperma
ACAATTGAGATTGGGAAGTGGATGTAGTGTTGATTAACACTGGAACTACTATAAATTGTTTGTGTTTTATCTCTCTTTCTCAATTTCTTTCTATTAAAATTTTAATTTTCCATCAATTCAACACTCTATTCTTGGTTCACAAGGGTAAACAAGTGGTATCAAAGCAAGGTCTCACATTCTCAAGCTTCAACGCTTGAGGAAAGATCAAAATGGCCAATGAAGAGATATGTCACCTCAAACCACACTTTGACAGTACTGACTATGCTTATTGGAAATATATAATGGAGATATATGTTTACTGTGATATCATAGATTTATAGGATAGTTTTCTTAAAAAATGGAAGCCTCCAACAAAAGTGGTTAAAGGCATTGAAGAAGAAATCCCTAGAAAGGAATGAGTTGAAGCTCAAAAAAGAGCAAATGGGAAGTGTGAACCCTCAAATTTGCACCTCCTGATTCGACTGCCGCTTGACACTTACTAAGAATTGGACGCTACGCATATAGCGATCCCGCTAGCCGGTTAGCGGGCAGGGGTCAAGGGGGCAGCGCCCCATCAAAAAAATAAATTTCCTGAATCTTTCACCTCCAGTCGACCATCTTTCAGTTACGAACCCACAGGATCAAACCAAGCTCGAATCAGAACTGAAATGGGACTGAAACGGATGGAAACAAGTCAAATGGCATGAGTGGTGCGCTGTTGTCTGGGAGGTATGCTTGCCATGCTGCCTAGAAGGAGGCATGCACTTGGTACCACTGGCAGGGTGGCACTCCTACCATGCTACCACCGGCGGCACCAAATTGGTGCCGGCAGGCAGGCGGCACGCCGGACCATCGGTGAGTCTGCCGTGCCGCCTATGCTGCCGGCCATACCGCCAAAACCCCCTATGGCAGCTCTATAAATAGAGACCTCCTCTAACCTCATTTGGGACAACTTCCAAGGCATTACAAAGCAATTCAAGAGATTTCAAAGCAGTTAAGGCATATTTCAAAGCATAAATTCGTTCTTATACTCACACACTTGTTGCTTCTAGATCCATATTCTAAGTTTCCTTTGAGTTCAAGGTGGAGTTGAGATCTGGGGCAAAACTCATTCCATTCGTCTGAAAGCCAAGAAAAGCAAAGGTATAATCCCTTCCCTATTTTTTAAAATTCTAAATTCAGATCTAGAATTCTCTTTAGGTCTAAAACTGAAAAGATCTAAAACTTATTAATTTAAGAATCAGAATTAAGTTAATAAGCAAAATCTTTTTAAACCCCTCTTTCGCAAGAAGGGAGACCTACGTGGGGTTTGATTCCTATTCGATAGGATACGCAGGCTACCATTTTGAAGGGCATCAACTCAAAATATTTTTATCAATATTGTTTTCCTTTTTTATTTTGATTTATTTGTATTAATCTTTTGTTTATGATTTTATTTTAGTTTACTTGGGGAATGTGTGCTTTTCCTAGTACCCATAAGGGCTAGAGGAAAATCCCCTCTATTTTGATTATTTTGATATTGTAATAATTAAGTAGGATTTATCTTACTTATTTATTGTCATTCCATCTCATCATATATATACATATATCTATTTGATTCATCATCATATTCCTGTTCATGCATACACAAAAATTCCTTTTTTCAAGAGTTATTTTGCATTTTTAGCCAAACTAAAGAAATCTACTTTCTTAATTGTGTAATTACCAAAACCTGATCCCCGAGCCTTCCTTGGTCACTCGCGGATCAGTGCATTTTTCATTGGGATAAAATAAAATTATTTTTGGAATCAATCATGTTGGGTTTTCTTTAATTTTCCCAATTAAAATAAATAAATTAAAGTGGCGACTCACTTTTCAACTTTCAAAATACACAAATCAATTTTCTAAACTCACAGCGAGTTCCAATTGTGGAGTTTCTCCCGAAGAGCATTTCGATTCCTCGGCAGATCGGATCAGTGCTCGGGCCAGGCCTCACAGTTGGTGACTCCACTGAGGAGTAAAGAATCTTTTTCAAATAAAAGATAAAGTGGATTATTTTTGGTATAATACCAAGTTTGGCTTTAAAAGCAAAATAACTCTTTCACGCATCACTACATCAGACTCCTTATCCAAAAAACCCTAGCTTCCTAGGAAAACAAAGGATAGAAAGTAACATTGAGTGGGCAACCTTCCTTAGGTCTGCTTGCCGATAGTGAAATCATCCAGCTCACGACGTATCCTCTAATCCTTTTAGAGGTGTAATGAGTATGCATGTACCATTGGACCCACGCGAGGCTCTTTGTCTCACATATGGTTCGGTATATCACATCTCTAGTGTGATGGGTTCCCTTTAAACCACCCTAACCTTTTCATGCAATGACTTATAGAACCCTCATTTTGGATTTTATGCACCATAATACTAAACTTGGTATATCATTATCATGAAACCTTTTCATTCATGCATACATGCATGCATAGCTTGAACCTTATGAAGAGTCAAAAAACCTATCCAAACACCTTCATACCCAAAACCCACGATCCACTTAAACCCATGGTAAAAAAACCAAAGTCAAAATCCAAAGCCTATAGTCCATCTAAACTTATGGTCAACACCCAAAACCTATGGTTCACCTAAATCCATGGTTAACACCCAAAACCCATGGTTCACCTAAACCCATGGTCAAAACCCCAAAGCCCGTGGTCCACCTAAACCCATGGTCAAAACCCAAAGCCTATGGTCCACCTAAACCCATGGTCAAAACCCAAAACTCATGGTTCACCTAAACCCATGGTTAACACCCAAAGCCCATGGTCCATCTAAACCCATGGTCAAATCCCAAAACTCATGGTTCACTTAAACCCATTGTCTAGTCCTATCTAAACCCATGTCAAACTCATGGTAAAAATAAACCCGTCTATGGTATCCTCGTCCTTATCCAGAAACTCTATCCAAGCTAAACACTGACCTAGTGTTTTACTATCATAGTCTTTACCTAAGCTAAATGCTAATCTAGCTTTATCCTTAACAATCCTTACCAAAGCTAAACACTAACCTAGCTTCATTCTCATCTATAATCCTTACCCAAACTAAATGCTGACTAGGTTTCATCTCTTACATCACTATCCAAGCCCATGGGCCATTTAAGCCCATGATCTAGTCTAACCCATTATCCAACTATCACCAAACCCATGGTCCACCCAACATCTAAATCTATGGTACATCCATACCCAATCGCAAAACCCATGGTAAACCATTTATAAATCACAAGTCCCAATCACCCGAAGCGAAATTCTGACGAAGCTAAATTCTGACCTAGCTACTCAAAGCTAAAATCTGACCTAGCCATCCAAAGCTAAAATCTGACCTAGCTCCCTTAGCTAAATACATACTTAGCTAATACCATACACCTCTACCCTCATCTTTACCCATACACCGTCAACCTAACCACAAGACACTATCATCTATTGTCATTAAACCTAAGGTCCTTTGGTTTGTCACACCTCCCTATAACCCTATTTTCCAAAGCTTGATACTAACCCAGTTCCTTTTCCTTTTCAAAGGTTGACAAAATGTCTATTGCTAGAGATGATGTCATTGCTATCAGAGCTGATGAGATCTTTGATGAGCTTTTTGCCAAACTCTCTAAACACTAGGAAACTATGATCAAGAGGCAAGAAGCCCTTTTCCAAGACATGCTCGAAGCCTAAAGGAGGGCTATCATTGAGGATGTCCATACCATGCTAGAACAGGCCTCCCTGGCTCATAACCCAACTGACCCAAAACTATTCAAAGCTGACCTAAAACTCACCTTTTATCCTATTTATGGATCCACTTCCAGAGTTGAATCCAAAGACAAAGAACCTGCAAACACCAACATCATTCCACCACTACCTATTCCATCACCTGAATTCCTCAGAAATAACTCACCTTATCAACCCATGATAGTTACCACCAAATTTCACCCCTACTCTCACTTTTCGACCCGTGGATCCTTTCCAAAGGAAGGAAGTTAACCCTGAAATCAAAGCCTTCACGAAAAAAGTGAAGCATATGGAAAAAATGCTGAAAAATCTGAAGAAGAAAGAGAACCTGGTTGATATAGGCTCCCTGATCTTATTTCCTAATGCAAGAGTTCCACCAAAGTTCAAGATGATGAATTTGGATAGATTTGCTGGTACCACTTGCCCCAAGATCCATTTAAAGATGTATGTGGGGGCAATGCATCCCTTTGGTATCAACAATGAGCTCCTTGCACAACTCTTTTAGCAAACTCTTACTGATCCTGCCCTAAAATGGTTCATTAACTTGGATGATACCCAAAAAAGACTTGGGAGGACATTTGCAAGGCATTTGTTGAACAGTACCACTAAAATAGTGAAATGGACATTACAAGAAAGGACTTAGAAACCACAAAGCAACTTCCAGATGAATCCTTCTCCATGTTCCTTATAAGGTGGAGGGCTAAAGCTGCTCAAATGGTAAACAGGCCAGTCGAGCAAGAACAAGTAGATATCATTGTTAAGAATCTACTTCCCACATATAAAGCCCACTTGTTAACACAATACTTACCCACCTTTAGAGCTTTGGTTGCAACTACATCAAAAGTTGAGGATTGCATCCAAAGTCAATCATTTCAAGTTGAATTCCCTACCACTAACCTGAACAATGATGAGGAATCTAGTTCTAACTCAACCCCACCTTATCTCAACCCTAGAAGGCATGTCATGGAGTAAGTTCAAGTTCAGCTAATCTGACCTATCTAAGATTGAATTCCAAGTCTAAACCTGAGTCCAAGTCTAAGTCCAAATCTGAGTCGGAGTCTGTCGTCTTATTTTTCTTTATTCTCATTGACCATAGCGGTTCCTTTTGTCATCTTGCAATAAAGTTTCCTTTATAGTAATGCACATACATTTTCTTTTTCCTTATTTAGTCTAGCTGGATGAGCCATTAAAAAAAAAAAAAGAGAGAGAACAAAATAAAAAACAAAAAAACAAAAAAAAAAAGAGGAAAAGAAAAAGAGGAAAAAAGAGATGAACGAACAATCAATCCACCACAATTAGAATAAATCAGAATTTGAGGTGCTTACAAATCAGCTATCACTTTATCAGCTCCTAATCAAAGAAGGTCAAGTAATGGACCTCTCATCAAACAATTGAAGCAAAAAGAGCAAATCAAATAGAATTACCTATTGCACATTAGGTAATCAAATAATGCACCTCAACAAGGGCAACAAGTTCAGAGAAAACCTTTGTCAAATCCAAAATTCAAAGGTTAGATCCCTCAAAGCAGTAGCCCAAATCATGGTGGAATGTTTTCTCCTAAATGCAAGCTCGCTAAGCTAAAAACCCAAAAAGGGCAGCTTAGGCAAAAGTTAGAGCTGAGAAAGAGAGGGAGACAGAGAGAGAGAAAAAAGCTCATCCAAGTCATCTTCCCTTATGTCTGATGTTGTCAAATCATCTTTAATCAATCTATCATCCTTCCTAACCAAAGGTTTATTCTCTAAAGATATACAATCTTCTATGCCCTTATCCTATAATGGGGGCATGTCTTCCTAGATCATCATCTATTGTCAATATATCCTGTTGCTTAGCTCAAAAGAGCTAAGGCATAATCCCTTATACATATCTCCAGTCCATCACATTCTTATCTCTCATTTGGAAGCATAATCTCCAAGTTGTCTTCTTCCACTAGCCTTTTAGCCAATCCTAAAGGCTCTTAGTTTTAACTAGTGCAATTTACAATTAAGTGTCACTCCAAGAGTCTCTTCAATCTCAAATAACAAGAAAAGCTTGACTTGCTCTTTTCTATAATTCATGCTACAAAAAGCAAAATCATTCAACCTCTATGATTCTTTTTAGAAGTTTCAACCTACCTTCAAACTTTATGAAATCATATTGTTCCATCCCAAGCCTTATTGGCAAATCATACCACATACCGTCCATTCCTTGGCATAATCTCAAAATGAGTAAAGCCAAAATTCCCAAGTCTATCAAGGCTTATCATCTTTAAATCTAGTTTCCTTGGCAAAACTAGAAGTCAAGGCATATCTCCCAAAAAGCCTTCATGAAGAAGCCCAAATCCAGAAGCCTTCATCAAGAAGCTCAAACCCAAAAGCCTTCATCAAGAAGCCCAAATCCAAAAGCCTTCATCAAGAAGCCCAAATCCAAAAGCCTTCATCAAGAAGCCCAAATCCAAAAGCCTTCATTAAGAAGCTCAAATCCAGAAGCCTTCATTAAGAAGCCCATATCCAAAAGCCTTCATCAAGAAGCCTATATCCAAAAGCCTTCATCAAGAAGCCTAATCCAAAAGCCTTCATCAAGAAGCCTATATCCAAAAGCCTTCATTAAGAAGCCCATATCCAAAAGCCTTCATCAAGAAGTCCATACCCAAAAGCCTTCATCAAGAAGCCCAAATCCAAAAGCCTTCATCAAGAAGCTCAAACCCAAAAGCCTTCATCAAGAAGCCCATATCCAAAAGCCTTCATCAAGAAGCCCATACCCAAAAGCCTTCATCAAGAAGCCTTATCTAAAAGCCTTCATTAAGAAGCCCATATCCAAAAGCCTTCATCAAGAAGCCCATATCCAAAAGCCTTCACCAAGAAGCCTAATCCAAAAGCCTTTATTAAGAAGCCCATATCCATGAAGCCCACTCCTAAAAAGCCTTCACCATGAAGCCCACTCCCCAAAAGCCTTCACAATGAAGCCCACTCCCAAAAGGCCTTCATTTATGAAGCCTATGATCTCCTTTAAGGCAAAATCATATTAAGCCTTTCAAATGGATTTCCTTTACTAGACCTACCCTCCTTAGCCAAGACCTTTCCCTACAAGGACTAATCCTTAACTTTCAAATGGGCAAACTGGGTCAAGCCACCCATATCAAAATTCCCACATCCCTCGTCTTTCAGAGACATAACCTTTTCTAAAAGCCAAACAGATAGCTTTGATCCCAATCCTTCTAATACCAAAGCCAAACAGATAGCTTTGATCCCAACTTTTCCAACCAATAAGGCTGAATAGATAGTTTGATCTTAATCCTCCTAACCACCAAAGCCAAACAGATAGCTTTGATCCCAATCTTCCCAAACATCAAAGTCAAATAAATAACTTTGACCATAATCTCCCCACTAGTAGGGCCGAACAGATGGCTTTGCTAAACCAATTTGAATTCCCTAGGTGGACCAAATCTCCAAATCTTTCAAAGTCTAAGCATAACAGATAGCCTTGATTAAAATTCACCAGAGCATCTTTATCTCCAAACAATTAAAGATCACCATTCTCACATTCGACGCCAAGGTCAAACTAATAGCCATTGACAAAACCTCGTTTATCCTTTGGGCCCTCTCCCAATAAGTTCATATCTTTAGACCATGTTTATCCTTCATAAGGTTCAATTTGCATAACATGAATGTCCTCATGCATGATAAGCACATGCAGATATCATAAGCCGAGAGTTTAACATGGTATAACCTAGAATATGACATGGTATAGCCTAGAATCTGATATGGCAAAAGAATATATAAGCCAAAATCTGATGTTGCAAGAGCACAAGCCCAAAGTCTGACATGGCATCTCTTTACAGGGTTCATTGTCATGAGAATCACCTTTTCCTTAAAGCTAATTTTGATGAGGGGGCAGCTGTGAACCCTCAAATTTGCACCTCCAGATCCAACTGCCGCTTGACACCTACTAAGAATAGGGAGCTACGCATACGACGGTCCTGCTAGTCGGTTAGCGGGCAGGGGTCAAGGGGGCAGCGCCCCTTGTGGGGTGCGAGGCAGTGCCCTATTGAAAAAATAAATTTCCTAAATCTTTCACCTGCAGTCGACCATTTTTCAGTTATGAACCCATAGGATCAAACCAAGCTCGAATCAAAACTAAAACGGGCCCGAAATGGATGGAAATAGGTTGAACGGCACGAGTGGCGCGCTGCTGTCTGGGAGGCACGCTTGTTGTGCCACCCAGAAGGAGGCATGCACTTGGTGCCACTGGCAGGGTGGCACTCCCGCCGTACCACCACCAGCAGCACCGAATTGGTGTCAGCAGGTAGGCAGCACGCCTGGCGTGCCGCTTGGATCACCGGCGCATCTGCCGTTTCGCCCATGCCGTCGGCGCCACGCTGACGCCGTCGGCCGTATCGCCGGAGCCCCCTCTGGTAACTCTACAAATAGAGACCTCCTCCAACCTCATTTGGGATGACTGCCAAGGCATTCCAAAGCAATTCAAGAGATTTCAAAGCAATTAAGTCATATTTCAAAGCATAAATTCGTTCTTATACTCACACACTTATTGCTTCTAGATCCATATTCCAAGTTTCCTTTGATTTCAAGGTGGAGTTGAGATCTGGAGCAAAACTCATTCCATTTGTTCGAAGCTAAGAAAAGCAAAGGTATAATCCCTTCCCTATTTTTTAAAATTCTAAATTCAGATCTAGAATTCTCTTTAGGTCTAAAACTGAAAAGATCTAAAACTTATTAATTTAAGAATCGAAATTAAGTTAATAAGCAAACCAACACATTTTTAAACCCCTCCTTCTTAAGAAGGGAGAACTGCGTGGGGTTTGATTTCTATTCGATAGGATACACAGGCTGCCATTCTGAAGGGCATCAACTCCAAAATCTTTTTATCAATATTGTTTTCCTTTTTTATTTTGATTTATTTGTATTAATCTTTTGTTTATGATTTTATTTTAGTTTACTTGGGGAATGTGTGCTTTTCCTAGTACCCATAAGGGCTAGAGGAAAATCCCCTCTATTTTGATTATTTTGATATTGTAATAATTAAGTAGGATTTATCTTACTTATTTATTGTCATTCCATCTCATCATATATATACATATATCTGTTTGATTCATCATCATATTCCTGTTCATGCATACACAAAAATTCCTTTTTTTAAGAGTTATTTTGCATTTTTAGCCAAACTAAAGAAATCTATTTTCTTAATTGTGTAATTACCAAAACCTGATCCTTGAGCCTTCCTTGGTCACTCGTAGATTGGTGCATTTTTCATTGGGATAAAATAAAATTATTTTTGGAGTCAATCATGTTGGGTTTTCTTTAATTTTTCCAATTAAAATAAATAAATTAAAGTGGTCACTCACTTTTCAACTTTCAAAATACACAAATCAATTTTCTGGACTCACAGCGAGTTCCAATCATGGAGTTTCTCCCGAAGAGCATTTCTATTCCTTGGCAGATCGGATCGGTGCTTGGGCAAGGCCTCACAGGAAGAATAAGAGAGCTATAGCTATTCTATTTAGCTTTTTATCTAGAGAAGAATGTGGAAGAGTTTGACATTGCACAAGTTCTCATAACATTTGGAAGACCTTGGAAAACTACCATCAAGGCACTAGGTAAGTCAAGTTCAAGAAGATCCAATTACTTACTCATGAATATGAGCTCTTCTCAATGAAGCCTAATGAAAATGTCACCGAAATGACAAATAGACTTCTTTCCATAGTCAACAGTCTAAACAAACTTGGAAATGCTTACTCTTTGGTAGATATCAATCAAAAAATCTTGAAAACTTTTGCAAAGAAACCTTATGAAGCTAGAGTGGCCAGTATTTAAGAGGCAAATAAGGACCTTGGCAAGATTACTCTGATGTTCTCATTGGTAAACTTCTTACCCATGAGATGACAAAAGAGAATGAAGCACCACTAATGGAGAAGGAAAAAAAGAAGTCACTTGCTCTCAATTGTGCATCAAAGGATCTATATAGTAGTGAGAGATCAAATGAATTGGGGAAAGTGAAGATGATGATGAAAAGTTAGCTATGTTGTCTAGAAGGATCAAGGAAGTCATCAAGAAAAGAAAGAAAGACAAGAGGCCTTTTAGAAGATCATCTTCCCACTTTAACTTTAACATAGGTAAGGAAAAAACTAATGATATAACTTGCTATGAATATGGAAAGCAAGGTCATATCAAATTGGATTGTCCCAAGAATAAGAGAAAGAAGAACTAGAACAAGGAGAAGAAGAAAAGTTTCAAGGCTACATGGGATGATGGCTCCTAAAGTGATGAAGAGGAAGAGGAAGAGGAAGTTGCCAATCTATGCTTCATGGCCTTGGAGGACTCTTCAAATGAGGTAAGCTCTACTTCTCAATCTTGTGATGATGATTATAGTAATGAATTGCATGATAAGGATGAGGATGAGCTAATGAAAGTCATGGCTCTAAAATTTGAAAACTATAAGTCTAAAATGAAGTTTTATAAAGAAAATCATTCAATATTAAAGGGGATTTTTAAAGAGTTAGAAAAACTTGTCTTGAGTTTGAAAACTTCCAATGTAAGTCTCAAAGGCTCATTTGAAGAAATTTCTTCTAAAAACTCCTCTTTTAATTCTTTATACAAAGAAACCAATATTTTTATGAGACCTCCCCCGAATACCCCTTACTCGCTCAAGAATTCCTTAAGGAAAGGCAAGTAATTTTTATGTAGGTTATGGAATGAACATTGGTGCTCACAATTGGAATGACTATTGTTTGAAAAATTGATTTTTGATTTTAAAAAGTGATTTTGGGAGTCGCCACCCTAATTTACTTTTAAAATGGGAAAATTAAGGAAAAACCCATTTGTGACTCCGATTTATTAATTTTAGTTTATTAATTTACCTAACGATTAAAATCATTAGTTTTCAAATCATGTTGAACTCAAGGACTAATTTTTTAGTTAAATAATCTAAATTTGGTTCCTAAATTTAATTTAACTTAAAAAAATTAATTTAATAAATGAAAAGTATTAAATGACAATTATAAGTAAACTGCATGAATATGGCATAATATGAATACATGGCATAATTATAGTGCAAAGAAAATTAAAGAGTGAATAAAGTAAAATATCCACAAATTAAGGAGAGTGTTCCCTCTAGTCCTTATGGATTCTATAGGACTCATATAATCGCTCTCTAATTCGAAAATAATTTAATTAACTAATTACATTAATTAGAAATGGGATGCCTTCTTTAGCCTTTACAGGTACTAGGAAGACCACAAATTTTCTTACAAATTATTAATAATTACATTAAAAATAAAAGGGAAGGGGATTAGGTGGGATTTGGATTTGAGACTTGGATGTATATTCCAAGTATGCCTATGTACCTCATTGAATGGGGATTAAAATCCACGTAGTTTATTCCACAATTAAGTGAAAAAGTTTAGGGATTGATCAAATTAATTTGTGTTGGGGGGGTTGGTTTGGATGATGAAAAGTATTACACCTTCACATGAGTTGGGCAGAGGGTTTTGCTAGACTGAAATACTATTTTATCAATACCAAGGGATTGGATTGATTGATGGATTAATTAATTAATTAGTTAAAATGACTAATTAACTAACTAATGTGATGAAATGGATGGATGAATTAATTAATTAATTAGGATGATGGGTTGATTAATTAATTGGATGGATTAATTTTGAAAAGTGATTAATTAATTAATTAATTAAAAAGATTAATTAACTTGGTTGGGATGGATTAATTAACTAATTAAAAAGAGATTGATTAGAGGGAGAGAAAGAAGAGAAACCTATGGATAGCCTATCAACACAAGTTTTGAGGTCAGTCAAAATGAAAAAATGGAAGGGATATTTTTAGGAAAATAGAGGTGAGGGTATTTTGGGGAGAGGAAAAGTTAAAAGACCAAAAGCGTAGGTTGGAAAAGGGCTAAAAAACATGCTATGGTTACCTTATAGCTGGCCCTAGGTTGCTGTGCTTCATCTTTTGGCATGTTTTCACCCATTTCTCATCCATTTTTTACGATTCTAGTTGTGTTGTGCTCATTATCAAATCTTGGATGATCTAAGGATGGTTTAAAGGTCAAAGAGATAAGTTTTGGTTTCAATAACTCCATTTTCTAATTTTTAGATTTTAGCAATTTTTAGCCTTTTAGGATTCAAAAAAATTACTAGTCAGTGTCGGTAGGTTTGAAATTATTTTTAAAATATTTTAATAGTCAGTCTGAGGAGAAATTCAATCAGTTTTAGGAAAAGAATGTCTAGTACAAAGAGTTCAGTCTGGGTTAGAAAAGTGTTAAAAAATTATCGATTAGTGTTAATGGACTCAAATTAATTTTAAAATAATGTGATAGTCAATCTAAGGAGGAATTTATTCAATTTTGGAGAAATGTAGTTTAGTACAAAGGGTCTAGTTAGGGTCAAGAAAGTGTCAGAGTATGATGAAAAAATTTTGGTAAGCATTGGTGAGTTCAAAATAAATTTTAGGGGCGATGAAATGAGCGTTCATAGTTTTAAAATTAGAAGTTGAGGAATTAAGGTCTTCTATTTCAAAATTTCCCCAAGGGAATGAAGCCTCAGACACTTTTATTGTGTAACAAATGCTACCCTTTGTGAAACATGGCCTTGGATTTGATAGTTCATCTACATCTTCTACCTCTTTTATCAAAGCCACAACTCCTCAAACCTTTAGTACTGAGGTAATTGATAAGGAAGTGAAAGCACACACAAAATCCCCTAGCCCTAAAAGAATTCAAAAGGTTTCACTAAAGGAATGGTGGAGCTAAAAGCAGCGAAAGCAAGGTGCTGGGATGAAATTTCAAACATTTTAAAATTTCACTTCACCCATTTTTGGTCCAAACATCCGTCCAAGCAATCAATTAATTTGTGTGTAAAACAAATATGCATAGAAAGAAGAAGGAAGAGTAATCACATTACCTCTCCAAGGTTTCTTCTTTCTTTATCAAAGAGCTTCCTAATATGAAGCCTCTAAATCATCCATACATAACTTACCTCTAAGTATTCCTTGGTTTCTTTGGTGTTTTTGAATCCCTCTCATGGTTGCCCAATTTTGATTCAAGATTTTGCCTTACAAATCTTTAGGAAGTTAAGATTTCTCTTTGATTTGTTTAGGACTAAACATATTTTCAATTTGCAAACATTTGTTCTTTCATAAAGAACAAAGAAGAGAATTGAAGATCAAAAGAAAAATTAAAGAAACATTTTTCATTTTTCTTTCTCTCTATCAACTTCTCTCTCTAAAATGCTTCAAATGAAAAATAATGTTCATTATCTTCTTAGAACATAAAACTTGAAGCGTTTATATCCTTTAGAAGACTTAACCATTAAGTCTTTGCACTAAAAGACCATTCCATTCTTTTTAGCTCATCATTGATGAAGGGGCAAAATTGGACTTTGCTTCTTCAAATGGTGAAATGACCATTTTATCCTTTATGGGTAAAATGGATATTTCCATTAGCCAAAAGATGTAATTACAATTTTAACCTTCGTAGAAAATTCTCTAACCCCTAAACCCATCACATGGGCTTATAAATAGTGAATTTTCTCTAACCCCCTAAATTGCCTCTTTTCCATATTACATATGGGCTTAGGCCACATGTTATGTGTTTAGGGTTTTCACTAAGCTTAAAATTAAGTCTTTGATTTAGTCCAAATCAATTTTAATTTCATTTTAATCTTTCTCATTTGCATCATATACAAATTAAGATTTAATTAAATTGAAACCTTTATAGGTTAAATATCAGGACATGCTAGGGTCCATATAAATTTAATTACATGTTTAATCATTCTACCACTAATCAATTAATTAAACACTTTAATTAAATATTATGGTAAACCTTTTACACTTGGAAGGTGATTACTCTTAGGTGTGTGACTTTCTAGGTTCATGTCTAATTAGCAATGGGAATGAGAAAACATTTTTCTCTACTAATATGAAATCCCCACTTTACACTTAGTCCCATAAGTCGTGAGTGACAACTAGCATTCCATGCCACGACTACCTAATTAGAAATGAATATTTATAGTTGATAACTTTAAACATCACATAGATCATCGATCATAAATTATCATGCACTAGAATACCTTCATTAAAGATCCCAATCTCAGCTAGGGTAATGGTTTATGTTAAACCCTAATTTGCATCGATTTTATGTCCTTATCGTGGTTTTAATTCTTGATGAGATTAGATTCCTACTAAAAACTCTTTCTAGTGAATCTGTCTACCCTAGCCAGGAGCTTTAGTTATCAAGAATAATCAGATAGCATAGGATCTTAACCTTGTTTACTTAAGGTAATGAATTCTATCTTAGCAATCACTTATCTCCATACATAACAAATTAGAACTATCTCATGCCATATATTTGCATATGAAAAGTACATCTATGTAAGCAGTAATAAATCCTAACTACCTATGTATGAGATATAGTATCCCTCAAGTCAAAAGATTATATGCATTATTATGACCTAAATGATAAATAATTGACAAGTAGTAAAACCCCATATTATTATCATCTAACGTCACAGTTCGATTATTCATCTTATGAATATCCATATGTTTATATCGACATCACATGTTAAATAGCATGAGACTCACTGCCTTTATAATTATTCATATCACATACTGATTATAGAAAATGAACAGAGGTGATGGTCTTTCGGAATTAATGATGCCTAATCATTAATCCTATGAATATGAACATATTTAAAATATTTGTACAAGAGTGATCTGTCTCCCATATTCTTAACACTTGAGAATAGATCCTCTTACAAATACTTAAGGACTATATTTAATAATATGAAACTCTTTTCATATTATGAATATATTATCATGCCATTAGGAATTAATATCTACTATTACATAACTATTATATGGCTCCTAAGGCATATGCTATTATCAATCTCCCACTTGCACTAAAGCTATTCTGCTTAGTATAAAAAACTCATCTTCTCAAGATGAAGTTTAACTATTACTAACTTTTGGCTTTAGTCAATGGATTAACCAAATTAATGGTTAACGCTATTTTCTGCAAGGCTAGAATGCCCTATTGTGAGGCCTCGCTCGAGCACTCACTTCGATTCGCTAAAAGGGAATAAAAAATGCCCATTTGGGAGAAACATCACGATTGGAACTCGCTATAAGTTCAAAAACTTTGTATTCTGTAAATTGGTATTTGTAAAAAGAGTCGCCACTTTAATTTTATTTATTTTAGTTGGGAAAATTAAAGGAAAAACCTAATTTGATTGATTCCATAATTATACCATTTATCCCAAGGAAAAAGCACTAGTTCTCGATGACCAAAGAGGGCTCAGGGACTAGATTTTGGTTAAAACAATACAAAAAAAAATAGTTGGCTTAAATACAAAATAGCATTTAAAAAGAAGTTTTTTATGTATACATGAATAGATATAATATGATGCATGAAACAAATATTACTTGCAAAATGCATGTCAAATATGAGATAATGACAATTGTGAAAAATAAAGGAAAACTACTTAAAACTATTACAAATCAAAATGTCAAAATTAGGGGATCTTTCCTCTAGCTCTTATGAATTCTAGGAAAAGCATACATTCCCCAAATATAATCTAAACAACTAAAATAAGAAAAAGAGTATTAAAACAATTATAATAAAAAGAATTAAAATTTCAACTTTTATTTAAGAAAAGTAATTTCAATCCTAAACTATGTGAAGAAGGTGATAGAGAGAAGAAGTTGTTAATTTTAGTGGAGTTGAATGCCTTAGAGATGGCAAGCCTGCGTATCCCTTTGAATGGGAATCAAAGCCCACGCAGTTCTTCCTTCTTAAGAAGGAGGGATTTTTAAGTCATTGCCTTTGTTAATAAATTTTGATTGATTTTAAGGGCTTAGGGGATTTGTTAATTAGATCAAATTTTAATTAGCGAAAATTAGATCTTTTCATATTTAGATTTTGAAATTGGAATTGAAAAAGGAAAAGGAATGAACTTTTACCTTTGGCTTTTGGTGGTGAGGAACGTAGGGAGCAAGCTTGGTACCAGATCTAAATTCCACCTTAACTTAGGGATAGCATGAGCACTCCTTTTGGAAGAAGAACTCTTAAATAGCGTGAACTCTTCTTGGAGGGATTTAAATCACATCTTTGCTTAAGAACCATGAATTCCCTTTTGAAAGAAATAACTTGAGTTGCACCCTTTTCTTAATTAGGAAGCTTAGAGATAAGGTTTGAGGTGATTAGGAGGATTGTGAATAGGGTTTTGAGATGATTAAAAAGCTTGGGAATAATGTTTAAGGTAATTAGGAGGCTTGGGAATAAGGTTTGAGGTGATTCGGAAGCTTGGGAATAAGTTTTAAGGTGATGGAAGAAGTTTTGGAATGGGGTTTTAGAGATTTGGAGGTTTAGGAAGAGGGTTTTGATGATTGGAAATCTTATAAATAAGGTTTAGAAAGCTTTAAGGAGAGTATAGAAGCATATAATTGTGTGTCCAAGTGTTAGGAGGTGTAAAGTATTTATAGGGGATGTTTGGGGCTAAAAATTCACAGTTTCCATGTAGGATTCTAAAAGGGGCATGCTACGGTAACTAGGAGTGGGCTACGGTAATTGCAAAGGGCTTTGTGATAACCGCAGGGCTGGCTGCAGTAGCCAATTGGCTACCGCAGAGACCTTTGCAGTAACTGCAGCAGGTTGCAAGTTATAACAATCGGCCCGTGGGTTACCACAACTCATTTTTCAACCCATTCTCATATGTTTTTGGTTCGATTTGAGCCTAGTTTGATTCTATGGGTTTGTAATTGAGTACTAATCATCTGAAGGTGCAAGTTTCAAGAAATTTATTTTTCAACGGGGTGCTACCCCCTTGACCCCTGCCCACTAACAGGCTAACGAGACTGCCATATGCGTAGCGCGCGAATCTTAGCAAGTGTCAAGTTGCAGTCGTATCCTAAGGGTGAAAATTTAAGGGTTCACACCTATTCCAACAATTGATTTGATAATATCTTAATGCTTTTTGAAATATTCTAGATTTGAGTATAAGACTCAAGTTTCCTTACCAGAAGCTAAGGCTCCATTATTATCGCAGCAGAGAGATACTCATTAAATACTGAAGAAACTCTTAAAATAGTTCATAACTGCTGAATCCAAATTAGTTTCTTAGTTGCAACATCCTATGTAGCAAATTCAACTTCCACGATTAAGTTCATAATAATAATTTGCTTAGAACTTTTCTAGCAAATTATTTATTCATATAAATAACAACAATCACTATGATAGACTCTCTATCATTTGTGTAGTAACATTTTTCATTTCTTAAAATTAAATCTTAAATACTTCTCAAGTACTTTAGAGTAATTTTAATTATATTTCCAATAATTTAATCCTAGATAGGATTAGAATCTATTAGTCATACTAACAATATTCTTGATGTTTGGCTGTGAACCCTTAAATTTGCACTCTTAGGATCCGACCGTAGCTTGACACTTGCTAAGATTCATGTGTTACATATACGACAGTCCCGCTAGCCCATTAGCGGGCAGAGGTCAAGGGGCAATGCCCCGTTGATTTTTTTTTTGAAACTTGCACCTTTAGACGATTAGTACTTGATTACAAACCCATAAAATTAAACTGGACTCAAATTGGATTAAAAACGAATGAGAACGGACTAAAAAATGAAATGCAGCAGCCTATGGGCCGACTGCAGTAATTTGCAGGCGGTTGTGGTAATCGCAAAGGTCCCTATAGTAGCGAATTGGCTACCATAGCCAACAGCTTAGTTATCGCAGTGTGCCCCTTTCAGAATCCTACCCGAAAACTATGAATTTTTAGCCCTAAACTCCTCCTATAAATACCTTGTACCTCATAATAGCTAAGGACACACAATTACATGCTTCTATACTCTCCTCAAAGCTTTCTAAGCCCTATTTCTAAGCTTTTCAATCATCAAAACCCTCTTCCAAAACCCCTTCCATCACATAAAACCTCATCCATAAGTTTCCTAATCATCTTGAAACCCCATTCACAAGCCTCCTAATCATCTCATGTTCTATTGTTAAGCTTTCTAATCGAGAATATGTTCAATTCAAGCCCTTTCTTTCAAAGGGAATTCGTGATTCTCAAGCAAAGCTGTTATCCAAGTCCCTCCAAGAAGAGTTCACTTCCAAAAGGAGTGCTCGTGATATCCCCAGGCCAAGGTAGAACTTAGATCTGGTGCTAAACTCGCTCCCTACATTCCCTATCGACGAAAGCCAAAGGTAAAAGTTCCTTCCTTTTCCTTTTCAATTTCAATTTCAAGATCTAAATATGAAAAGATCTAACTTTTGCTAATTAAAATCTGACCTAATTAACAAATCCCTAAGCTCTTTAAAATCAATCAAAACGTGATAACAAAGGCTATGACTTAAAAAACCCCTCCTTTGCAAGAAGGAAGAACTGCGTAGGGTTTGATTCCCATTCAAAGGGATACGCAGACTTGCCATCTCTAAGGCATTTAACTCCGCTAAAATTAACAACTTCTTCTCTCTATCACCTTCTTCACATAGTTTAGGATTGAAATTACTTTTCTTAAATAAAAGTCAAAATTTTAATTCTTTTTACTATAATTGTTTTAATACTCTTTTTCATATTTTAGTTATTTAGATTATGTTTAGGGAATGTGTGCTTTTCCTAAAATCCATAAGGGCTAAAGGAAAGATTCCCTGATTTTGACATTTTGATTTGTAATAGTTTTAAGTAGTTTTCTTTTATTTTTTATAATTGTCATTATCTCATATTTGTCTTACATTTCGCAAGTAATATTCATTTCATGCATCAAATTATATCTATTCATGCATACATAAAAACTTCTTTTATGAAAGCCATTTTATATTTAAGCCAAACTAATTTTTTTGTATTGTTTTAACTAAAACCTAGTCCTCGAGCCCTCTTTGGTCATTCAAGGATTAGTGCTTTTTCCTTAGGATAAATGGTATAATTTTGATGTCAATCAAATTGGGATTTTCCATTAATTTTCCTAACTAAAAATAAACAAAATTAAAGTGGCGACTCCTTTTGCAAATTACAACTTACAAAATACAATTTTCTGAACTCATAGCGAGTTCCAATCGTGACGTTTCTCCTAACTGGGCATTTTCGATTCCTTTTACCGAATCAGATCAGGTGCTCGGGCAAGGCCTCACACTGTCTCATTATACAACTCTTGTATAATTTAGATTTCCTATAGTCATACTGTAAGGAATCTATGCCATACTTTCTTTGGGTATCTAAGGAATCAACCCTCAAAAAGTGGATATCAAAATCGTAAGAAACAAAACTTTTGGAATTAGCATGTTCAACTTTTCAACATCTTTTTCAAATATTGACTCAGACATATTTAACATTCTTTTCAATCTATCTCTATAGATATGAAATAACAAGAATGTAAAATATTTATCTCAAGTCTAAATGAAGAAAATAATGGTAAAACCATTCTAAAAATGCAAATATATTAGTACTTTTACAAACCAATGTGTTATCCATGTACAAAACCTGAAAGTGAAGATACTCCCACTATCCTTTTGCACATTAAGGACTCATCTTTCGATGATACAACTCATTAAGGTTTTGCATACTTTAGAATTTTCTTAAGACTCTAAGCCTTTAGATTTATTCCAAGATTATTTTTTCTTTTCTAGAGAAAGAAAACTAGTATTGACATCTATGTGTCAAACTCATAATCATTATATTTTGCTATATCATATATAGCTATAATAGAATCATCTCATAATTTACTTCATTATGAATGTACAACTTTTGTGCATCCATATAAAGTAAATTATATTTTTTTTCTTAAGATTAGATAATTTATTATCTTATGATTTACTTTATCATGAATATACAACTATTGTGTATTCATATAAAGGAAATCACATCTTACAGAAAAATTAGATATTCTAGTAAACCTTTTAGTAACTTATAAGGATAAAACATTTAGTTAGCTTTAAACTTTTCACAGGGTTGTTCAAATTTTACTTTGATCATTTTATTGGATATTATTGGATGACATTCACCCAATCATTCTATCTTTCTTAATATGTCAATTTCTTGAATAAACATTTTATCAAGAAATAATATATTTGCTAACATCTCTTTGTTATCCAAAACATAGAAATACTATCCTAAACTAACTTTAAGATATCCAACATTTGCAAGGCTTTAGAGCTAAGCCTCAAAGAGCAAACCATGCATTTATGTATCACAAGAGGCATGCTAAAAAACACACAAAATCACAACACCACACTTGTTCTTGTATGCATTATGGTAATGTTATGAGTAGGCCACAATTTTATGGCAAAATGACAAAACCCAAGAAGACTTTCAAGTCAAAGCTTAAATGCCATTATTGCATAAAAGATGGCCATGTTAATGTGTTTTGTTATGTGAGGAAGGCTCACCTCAAACTTAATAATCCTTCCATAACAAAGCCCTAAGGAAATAAATATATTTGTATACCTAAGACAAGATGATTCATTTTTCTTGTAGGTGTGTCTCAAATCCACTACTAAGGAGAACAAAGGGCATATAGAGTGGATGTTTAAGACACAGGATCGGTAATCAAGCTTCTTCACTAATTTGAAAGAAAAGAGAGGTGAAAACGTCACATTTGGTAATAATGCCAAAGGTAAGATAATTGGAATTTATACCATTGGTAAGAATAATCACTCTTTTATTAAAAATGTTCTTTTTGTAGATGGCTTGAAATTTAATTTACTTAGTGTTAGTCAATTGTGTGATAAGGGTAATAAAGTCAAATTTGACTTTAAAACGTGAATTGTCACTACTTTAGCAAATGACAATGTGGTGTTTTAGGGTGAAAAGGAAGGCAATACCTAGTAGAATTGCTAGTTTGGGTGGAAAACTTTATGCCTATATGCTTGTTGATGACTACTCTAGATTTACTTACTTTCTTAACTCATAATAGTGATGCACTTAGTTTCTCAACTCATAAGAGTGATGCCTTTAATGCACTCAAAAGTTCTGAAAAAAGAGTTTAAAATGAAAAAGGTTATTTCATTTTAAAAATAAGAATTGATCATGGAAGAAATTTTAAAAATTTTGCATTGAACATGGAATTTCATATAATTTTTCCTCCCCTAGAACACCATGCAAAATGGTGTTGTAGAAAGAAAAAATAAAACTTTGGTTGAAATGGCTAGAAATATACTTAATGAGTATAGTTTACCTACTTATTTTTGGGCAGAAGCTGTAAATACTTCTTGCTATGTTGCAATTTCAAAAGACCAATTTTAAACAAAATCTCTTATGAGTTATGGAATGGAAGAAAGCCCAAAATTTCACATCTAAGAGTTTTTGGTTACAAGTGTTTTATATTAAACACCAAGGATAACCTTGGGAAATTTGCTTTTAAAACCAATGAAGGTATCTTCTTAGACTATTCTTCCACTACTAAAGCTTACAGAGTCTTTAACAAAAATCTATGGTAATTGAAGAGCCTATGAATGTTGTGTTTAATGAATCTAGTAAGCTTGATCTTAGGAATGGTAGTGTTCTTGATGATCATATAGATGAGTTTGAGAAGCTTGGGATTGATCAAAATGGCAATCCAAAGGAAGATGAAACCTAGGACGAAAGTCAATAAGGTTATGAAGCTCCACCATATCCACAAGAAAAAGATGTTCAAGGACTTCTAAGGAGTATAGATATCCTATGAATCACCCAAAGAGCTCACTATTGGTGAAACTTCAAAGGGTGTAAGTACTAGATCTCACTTTAAAGCCCTCGATAATAATCTTGCTTTTATTTCTCAAATTAGGCCAAAGACCATTGATGAGGCTTGTAATGATGAAAGTTTGGTGATTTCTATACAAGAGGAACTCAACCAATTTGAGAAAAATAAAGTTTGGGAACTTGTTCATAGACCTAAAGATCATCCCATCATTAGATGTTGTTGACGTAAGTTGGTTCACAACTTAGCTAATCTCTATTTTGATCTTGGCAATCAAATTAAAGTAATCTAATATGTATTTTAAGTTCTATCTTTGTAAGAATAAAAACTTTGGAAAGGTTGCAATTAAAAGAACTTAAGAAATTCATGAAGATATGATTCAACCCTCTAATACACAGGCATAACCATAGATCGTGACCACGAATCAAGAATAGCAACAATAACCCTGTTGATCGCAACCAAGAATTTATTTAAGGCAATTGAAGCAATTTGCCATTAAGGGATAGTGGGTTTTAT
The DNA here is from genome assembly GCA_947687605.1 of Reutealis trisperma. Taxonomy (NCBI): domain Eukaryota; kingdom Viridiplantae; phylum Streptophyta; class Magnoliopsida; order Malpighiales; family Euphorbiaceae; genus Reutealis; species Reutealis trisperma. Next base: position 201,920 of record CANTUT010000472.1, read on the forward strand.
GACCTCAATTACTACTGTGAAACTAGGTGCGAAAAGCAAGTCCCGACCGTAATTTAAGGGTAGCAACCATGACATTCATTATTTAGAGAGTAGCTCCAATGGATAGTTGATTAGCCAACAAAACTATGCCACATGTCAACTAGCTATTTGACACATTCAAAGATCATAACCACAAAAATGCAATAGCAACCACTAAATATGATTTGCGACCACAATAAAGGAATTTCGACGTCGAATATGCTCTACCAGTGCATTTAATGCAAGACTTTATGGCTGTTATGGAAGATCGCTTACCCACTTAATTTATAATAGGATTTTGGTGGATGAAAGCTATAAATACCCCCTCCAAAGACCCTCATAACCATCTAACAACCTTTCATATAGCCAAACTCTTGCAATTTAATTTCTTAAAGCCTTAATCTTTCCTTGTATTCATTTGGTTATTGTTAAAGCATTCATTGCTTAAAAGGTTAAGTGTTAGCCTTCAAAAACACATTGTATTGGATTAAGAGTGAGCAAATAGAAAACTCTTATATAGATTTGAGTGTGAGCCTAAAGGAAAAATACTTGTAAGAGTGGTGTGTTAGCCAGTAAAATACATTGTGAGTTGGAAGTGAGTTTGAAACTCCATTGTAATTCTCTAGTAATAGTAGAACACCCTATTGACCTAAGTTATTTCAAAACTTAGTCAATCTCTATTTTGATCTTGTCAATCAAATTGAAAGCTATCTAATGAGTATTTAAATGTCTATTTTGCATATTAGAACTTGTTTGATAAATTGGATTTCAAAGGAACTCAAAATCTCCTAAAGTATATAAGTTATCTTTTGAGTCATGCCCAAGACAGAATAGTCATGACTGCAACCACTAAATAGCGACTGCGACCATGATTTCGCGACAAAGACAATTAAAAGGCAATTTGTTCAATTTTTAGCTTCAAGACATAGAGTGAATTGCTTCCTCAGTTGCGACCACAACCAAGGGCGGGATCCTTGATTTGCGACCGTGAATTTCATATAGAAATTTAAGCTTGCAACGGATAGTTAAAAAATCAACAAGAAGATGCCACGTGTGATCTAGCCATTACGGATTATAAAGATCACGAACGTGAAATATTAGTCTCGACAGCGAAAATTGAGTCGCGACTGCAAAAAAGGCTTAGCGACCGTGACCCAGCTCTGATAGAGCATTTAATGTAAGATTTTGTAACTATTATAAGGATCCTTTTTGGTATTTCTTTGTAATGGGAATTTACAGGGAAGAAGCTACAAATACCCTCATAATGATCCAACAACTTTCATTTAAGCCAAACTCTTGCAATTTTATTTCTCAAAGCCTTTAACTCTTAATTGTTAATATTTAGTTGTTGTAAGAGCATTGATAGATTAAAGGGTTGAGTGTTAGCCTTGAAAACACATTGTTAGGTTGAGAGTAAGCCATTAGAAAACTCTTATATAGGTTTGAGTGTGAGTCTAAAGGAAACACTTATAAGGGTTATGTGTGAGCCATTGAAAACACATTATAAGTTTGGAGTGAGGTTGAAACTCCTTGTAAGTATCAATTAGTAGTAGAATACCTAATTGAGATTGGGGAGTGGACGTAGGGTTCGTTAATACTTGAACCACTATAAAATCAATTGTGTTCAATTTTTTTACCTATCTCTTTCTACCTAATTTTTTAATTTCCCACCAATTCAACCCCCCTTCTTAGTGCATAAGCACAAACAAGTGGTATCAGAGCTTTAGTCTCATTCTTCAAACTTAATTGTGTGAGAAAAGATCAAAATGACCAATGAAGGGATGCATCACCTCAAGCCACACTTCGATGGTACCGATTATGCACATTGGAAATATAGAATGGAGGCATATCTTGATATTGATGTCATTAATGTATAGGATTGCATAATCAAAGAATGGAAACCTCCATCAAGAAAATTTAATGATGTTGAAGAATTGGTTCCTAAAGAAGAATGGGTGGATGCACAAAGAAAAGCTAATGGGAAAAATAAAAGAGCCATGGCACTTCTTCTTAGTTCATTCTCAAGAGAAGAATGTGGTAGAGTTCAACATTGTTCAAGTGCATTTAGCAATTGGAAATCCTTAGAAAATTACCATGAAGGAACTAGCAAGTCAAGAAGAAAAAGATTCAGTTGCACACAACTGAATATGAGCTCTTTAAGATAAAACCCAATGAAAGTGTCACTGATATGACAAATATGCTTCTAGCCCTTGCCACTAACGTGAAGAAATCGGGCAAAATATACACCTTGAATGATATAAACTATAAGATTCTCAAGACTCTCCTTAAGAAAGATTATAGAGTTAGAATTGCTAGCATACAAGAAGCTAATAAGGATCTTGGAAAGGTTCCTACCAGTGACCTTATTGGAAAACTCCTTATTGAAGAAATGTCAATATTGATAGAGAAGGAAGAGAATCAAGAGAAGGAGAAAAAGAAATCCTTATCTATCAAATCCTCCCTCAAAAACAAAAATGAATATGAGAGCTCAAGTGAATCAGAGGAAAGTGAAGATGATGATAAAGAACTTGCTATGCTTTCAAAAAGGGTCAAAGACATCATCAAAAGAAGAAAGAAAGAAAAGAGGCCCTTTAGGAGATCATCATCAAATTACAACTCAAACTCAAGCAAAGAAAAGAAGAATGACATTACTTGCTATGAACGTAGCAAGCAAGGTCATATAAAAACATAATGTCCCCACATCAAAAAGAAAAAGAAATGGGACAAGGAGAAGAAGAAGAAGGGTTTCAAAGCAACATGGGATGATGACTCCTCAAGTGATGAAGAGGAAGAGGATGTTGCAAACTTATGTTTTATGGCCTTAGAGGACTAATCAAATGAGGTAAGCTCTAACTCTCAATCTTATGATGATATTAATGATGATATGCATGATGAGGATGAGCTAATTAAAGCTATGAATTTAAAATGCAAAAACTATAAATCAAAAATGAAATTTTTTAAGGAAAAGCATTCTAAGTTGGAGGAGAATTTTAAAGAATTAGAAAAACTTGTTTTAAGCTTGAAAACATCCAATGTTAGCTTAAAAAGCTCATTAGAGGAAATCACTTCTAAAACCTCCTCTTTTAATTCTTTACATAAAGAAAATAATGCTTTGAAAATTGAGGTTGAAGAATTAAGAAAATTAATCTCAAAATTTCATAAAGGAAAAGAAGCCTTGGATACTCTTATTGTATCACAAAGGCCACCCCTTGTGAGATATGGTCTTGGCTTTGATAGCTCATCTCCATCCATATCCTCTCCCGCTATATTCATAAAGGCTACAGCTCCTCAAACCTTTAGCATTGAGGTAATTCACAAAGAAATGAAAACACACACTAAACCTCAAAGTCACAAAAGGACTCAAAAGGTTACATTAGACTCAAGAGCTGAGCCTCAAAGAGTTGACCATGCATTCATGTATCAAAAATTATAACATATGAAGGTAATAGTAGCATTGAAGGATATAATCACATGTAACATAATAACAATAGGAGTTTAGCTTTTTTAAGAAAAGAGAACAATAATGTAGCTCCAGAAAAAAAATATAAGTTAGGGCAATAATCGCAAAGGTATTATCACTAGATAATCAAAAATAGTTTTGGACCAATTGTCCTTTGGTAACCTAAGCGTACAAAGAAATCATTAAAATAAAAAAAAACTTAGGTTTCAAGATATCAAAGGTTCATAAAACATGATAGCTTGCACTTATAACTTGAAACATAATGTTTACTCACACTTGTAGTATGAATACAGTGTCTACTCATCTTGTGGTTCCTTCACTCCTAATACACATAGTAGTTTTGAATCTCTAAAACTCCTCAAGCTCTAACATAATATTTAATTCAATACTTAATATTTAATTAATCATGATGCTATCCTATTCAATACTTAGTATTTAATTAATCATGATGCTATCCTATCCCATAACTACCCCACGAACATGTAACATTCATATACACTTAGAGTTGCATATAAAAGTGCACTCATCACTTGCACATCACATGTTGACTTTAAAAGTCTTATACACTTAGCCTTTATAGGCCCATATGAAAAACCATTACAATCATGTCAATTCCTTTCTAAGGTCAACACAATATAATTATCTCAATATCAATTCACTTTAATAATCATCTTAGTACACTTAATACTTCCATACATGTCAACATAACAAATAACCTTTTAAGCATCATACTTATCTCATATGACCAATTCCTTTAATCAATCTCTTCATAGATTCAAGATCATTAATTCATTATCAACTCATCATACAACCTACTTCCATATTATCCAATTAGAATCACATATTAATCACAATATAAAGTTAAGATACCTTAAGTATACCAAATTGCCTCTAGGCTTTTTTAGGGTCATTTCCTCAATCAATATGCAATTTAACAATTTATCATTCATAAATACATGTCAATAATCAACAAAATACATCACATAAAATTTATATACATTGGAATAAAAATTTCATTGTAGGCCGAATGCCCCATTAAAGGGAAAACCTAAATTTTCTTACTTTTCGCTCTTTCCATCTATTACAGTAATATGCAGAAACATGAATTAATTCAATATTTTTCATCTAAACATATCAAAAATTAGTTTAGAATAGCAACATGTAAAAATCTACCCCTTTGGTAGTGTTTATGCATGAAAATTTTAATTTTGAGTCGTAGGAATCACCTTTGGATAAATCGCGTATAGAGGTTGGTGCTTTTGGTAGAAAAATTGATTTTTCTCTCAAGAAATCACCTAGCCCAAATTTTATCAGTAAAAATTAGTAAATATTCAATTCAAAATAATTTTCCCTTCATTAGTTTCATAAAAATCAAATAGCAAATTAAAAGGAAAAGAAAAACTTATGAAACGGTACAAAATCGCAAGTTTGAAAGGATTTTTATGAATTTCGGTAGAGAGAAATATTTTGAGAGGATTTTTTTGCCAAAATAATGAAATAATAGAATAATGACTGCTAGAATGAAGGGCTAGGCAAAATTTAGGTTAAATATTAGGATTTTGGGTGAAATTTCCAATATTACCCTTAATGAGCTAAGTTATGAGCATTTTAGTGTAATAGGTTTTTGGGTATTTTGGCTTTTTAATTAATTTTTGGGCTAATTATAGGCAATTAAAATAAAAAATATTTTTCTTATTATTTTCATTAAAATTTCCCCCCAAAACATTTAATTAAAAATTATTTTAAAAATACACATAAAATTATTTTATGCTTAAAAATTGTCCTTTTACATGAAAATTCATTTTACAAAAAATAAATTATTTCATGCTAATGCTTTTTATTTAAACCATTTATTTCACAATAATAATTTATATTAGGCATATTAAAATTAATTTAACATGTCCCAAACTCATAAATCTCGTCACACATGAGTTCTCATAAAATCACATTTTTCGTCTTAACAACTTCAAAGTCAAGCAATTTGTCATGAAAACTCCTAGGGTAGATGTATGTTGTTACAATATCATAATGCCTTTTGAAACATTCTAGATTTTAGTGTGAGACTCTGGTTCCTTTACCTTAAGCTAAGGCTTCATTATTATCATAGCAGAGAGATACTCATGGTGTACTGCAGAAACTATTAAACAGATCATAACTAGTGAATCCAAAACAACTTCTTATTTGCAACATCCTATGTAGCAAACTTAGCTTCTATAGTGAAGTTTGCAATAACAATTTGCCTAGCACTTTTCTAGCAAATTATTACTTCATCACAGAAGTCAATAATCCCAATGATAGACTCTTTATCATTTATATAGTAGCATTCTTCATTTATCAAAATTAAATCTTAAATACTTATCAAGTACTTTAGAATAATTTTGATTATATTTCCAATAATTTAATCCTAGATATGATTAGAATTTGTTAGTCATACTAATAACATTCCCAATATCTTGCCCATTATACAACTCTTGTATAATTTAGATTTCCTATAGTCGAATTATAAGGAATCAATGCCACACTTTTTTGGGTATCTAAGGAATTAACCCTCAAAAAGTGGATTTTGAAATCATGGTAAATAATACTTTTGGAATTAGCATGTTGAACTCTATCTATCTCTATATATATGAATTATTAAGAATGTAAAATACTTATCTCAAGTCTAAATGAAGAAAGTAATGGTTAAACCATTCTACAAATAGAAACTATATTAATACTTTTACCAACCAATGTGTTGTCCATGTATAAAGCTAGAAAGTGAGGAGACTCCCCCTATCCTTCCGCTCATTAAGGACTCATCTTGTGATGATATAGCTCCTTAATGTTTTGCATAATTTATAATTTTCTTAAGACTATAAGCCTTTAGATTTATTTCATGATTATGTTTTATTTTCTGGGGAAAGAAAAGTAGTATTAATATCTATATGTCAAACTCATAATCATTATACATTGTTATAGCTATAATAGAATCCTCTCATAATTCGCTTCATCATGAATGTACAACTTTTGTGCATTCATATAAAAGAAATTATATTTTTCTTAAGATTTGGTATTTTACTATCTCATTATTTACTTCAAAATGAATATAAACTATTGTGTATTCATATAAAGAAAATCATATCCTATAGGAAAATGGATATTCTACTAAACATTTTTAGCAACTAATAAGGATAAATCATTTTGTTAGTTTTTAGACTTTTCACAGGGTTGATCAAATTTACTTTGATCAATTTATTGGATATTATTGGATGACATTCACCCAATCATTCCATCATCCTCAACATGTTACTTTCTTGAATAAACACTTTATCAAGAAATAACATCTTTGCTAACAACTCTTTGTTATGCGAAAGATAGAAGTACTATCCTAAATAACTTTTAGAATATCCAACAAACCTTATCTTAATTAAAATTATCTTCCAATTGTCTAACTTTAACTTATTAAATAAACTAGATATCTCAAATCTTATTATGCGTAAGAATTATAATATCTATTCATATCATATCATATATGAGTCATGATTAGATAGACTCTAGAGTAATTTCTATTTAAGAATTTTATCCTATTGATTGTCAATCTCCAAAAGGAAATAAACAAAACTTTATAGTTCATCATCTGTTACATCATATCATATATGTTATAATTTATTCTATTCATTATACCATCATGTATGATTTTTCCAAAAAGAATTATGATTATATGCCAATTTTATATTTAGGGAATTCCTCAAAATTTGGTAAATCAAGTTCTCCCCACTTCAATCATATCAAAGGGTTATAATACTCTTTCCCTTTTGTGTGAAATACCCTTAATATTTATTTTCCTTTCATCTTGAATTTCTTGAACATTTCAAAGAATTAAAATAAACACTTCATTTTATTTTCCTTTTCTAAATCGGTCAATTATATATAAATGTAAATACAATGAATTAGGAAAAACTCCTACTAACCATTTCACAAATGGTATTGATGCATCTATATGCCTTAAATTTCAAATTTTTTTTTGTTTCTATCCTTTTATCAAATAAAAGGTGATTTAGTTATTTTTGCATCATATACTAGATTTCTATGTTGAAACAGGTTTGCACCCTAATGGGTAATGTGATATGTTATCCAACTAAATTGCCTTATCTTTAGCTAAACAAACTAATCAAAGAAATCATAGAGCTTTTAGATTGGAGTTTTTTGTGGCATTATCATAAAAGCACTTGGCATTATCATTAAGTTTAAAATAATACATCAAACATATAATTGATACTCTTAAGTTTATCACGCAAACATTTTTCTCTTAACAGAATTCATAATTCCTTGAAGTTACAGAATAATGAGCTTAAGTATGAAATACATACATGACTTAAATACATGACTTATAAAACATGATTCTAGAATCATCACGAACTACATTCAAGATATAAAAAATATGATTTCTAAAATCATCATAAAGTATCCTAAAAGCTCTTTGGAAATAATGCTTTGCCCCATAGATCTTTTAAAATCATTTCATCTAACTCTGTACCTTTGTTGCTTACTTTGATCATGCATAAGGCAGAAAAGCACCTATGTCATGATTCCTAGCAATAAATGAACTACATGAATCATTGGAATATAGTAAAAAGAGATAAATTTACTTTCATAAGGTTTATCCTTCTCTTTTTCCTTTTGTATTCTCAACACTTGGAGCAATTACTTTTCCAATATTCAAAACATTGACAATAGAAATATTTTCTTTATCAATTGTAGTATTATCCATGGACTTGTCCTTTGCAATTTCCCATTAGGCTTTTATAATAGAAACTTTTCTATTACATTAAAGTGTACTTTCCCTCTCATAGAAATTTGGAATAAATTTGAAGAATTAAAATATTTGAAAATTAATATTCATCAAAATGTTTAGACTCTCTAGTTGTTTGATGAATTTAATCATCAAATTAAAATAATTTCCAAATTTAGTTTATTAAAAATTAATAAGAAATAAAATAGGTTTATTGTAATTCAAATTCTTTCATAAAGAATATTAGATAGAAAAATAGAAGAACGAGAAATTAAAGATGAAACATTTTCTTCTTTGATTTCTTTTCTCTAATTTCTTTCTCTAGTTGAATAGAAAGAACAAGAACAAGAAAGAAAAATATGGAGAAGACAACAAAAAAAATTAAGTTTATAAAGATCAAGAAGAAACATTTTCTTCTTTTCTTACTTTATAATTTTTTTTACATTTCCTTTTTCTTTCTTTATAATTTTCTTCATATTCAAACAAAATAATTGCCTTAATATATGATATTAATCAATATATCTATGTTCATCAAACAAATCTTATAGATGAAACATAATTACTTGGAGTCTTGTCATGCTCATATATTATTTTTGCAACTCTTGACTTATAAAACAAACATATAGCATCAATCACATCTAGTATTTATTTAATCATCATGCTATCCTATCCCATAACTACCCCATGCACATATAAAGCTCTAAAGCTCCTCAAGCTCTAACATAATATTTAATTCAATACTCAATATTTATTTAATCATCATGCTATCCTATCACATAGCTACCCCATGCACATATAACATTCATGTACACTTAGAGTTGCACATAGAAGTGCACCCATTACTTGCATATAATATGTTGACTTTAAAAGTCTTGCACACTTAGCCTCAATAGGCCCATATGAAAACACATTATAATTCATGTTAATACCTTTCTAAGGTTAACATGACATCAATATCTTAATATCAATTCACTTTAACAATTATCATAGTACACTTAACACTTCCATACATGTCATCTTAACAAATAACCTTTCAAACACCATGCTTATCTCTTTTGACCAATTCTTTCAATCAATCTCTTTATAAATTCAAGAAAATTTATTCATTATTGATTCATCATAAAGCCTATTTCAATATTGTCCAATCACATTCACATTCTGATCACAACATAAGGTTAAGATAAGTATACTTTAAGTATACCAAGGTGCCTCTAGGCCAGTCTATAGTCATTCCTTCAACCAACATGCAATTTAACTATTTATCATACATACATACATGCCAATAATCATTAAAATATATCACATAAAAATTATAGACATTGGGATAAAAATCCCATGGTAGGATGAATGCTTTATTAAAGGGAAAACTAAATTTTCTCACTTTTCTCACTTTTCATCTATTACAATAATATGTAAAAATATGGTTTGAATCAAGATTTTTCATGTAAACATAATAAAAATCATTTTAGAACATTAATCTACATGAATTGGCAGTAATAGGCATGTCTCATACATGAAAATTCAAATTTTGGGTTTAAGGTTGCAAAAACCATGAGTTTTCTTGTTTTCGGTATTTTCTAGTCATTACAGTAATATGTAAACAGCTGATTTAAACCATTATTTTTCATTCAATCATAGCAAATATCAATTTAGAACATCCTCATGTATGATTCGACAGCCATTGATCATAATTATGCATGAAAATTTCAAGTTTCAAGGTTTTCAGGTGAAAATTATGAGTTTTCATACTTTCCGTTTATTACAGCGATATGCAAACACATGATTTAAATCATTCTTTTTCATCCAAACAAAACAAATATCATATTAGAATCCATTATATACAAATAAAACAAATATCATATTAGAATCCATTATATACAAATCAGCAATCACATATTTAAATAATAATAGAATTTTCCAACTTCTAAGTTCTAGCATAAAAACCTTCAATTTCTTTGTTTTCTGAAACTTTTCAGTCATTACAGTAAGATGCATAAATATAGTTTAATCCAATATTTTTCATCAAAACACATCAAAAATTAGTTTAGAAATCAATCATGTAGGAATTCCCCCCCCCCCCCCCCCCCTTGTAGTGTTTATGCATAAAAATTTTGATTTTAAGTTATAGGATTCACCTTTGGAGAAATCGAGCAGAAAAATTTGTGTTTTCAGTAGGGAATTAAATTTCTCTTTCAAAATAAATTAGTAAATGACCGGTTCAAAATAATTTTCTCATAATTTATTTCATAGAAATCATATGGGAACTTGAAAAGAAAGAAAAACTTATGAATACGGGCGAGAAATCACAAAGGTGAAAGGTGTTTTCTTAATTTCGGTAGAGAGAATTTTTCTATCAAATTATAGAAAATTAGAGTTGTGGCTACTGGAACATTAGGGCTGGCTGAAATTCTTATTATATATTAAGGTTTGGGGTGAAATTTCTAAGTTTACCCTTAATGAGCTAGGTTATGAGTGTTTTAGTGTAGTAGGGTTTTGGGTATTTGGGCTTTTTATTTAATTTTGAGCTAATTATAGGTAATTAAAATAAAATATTTTTCTTATTATTTTCATTAAAATTTTCCCCAAAACATTTAGTTTAAAATATTTAAAAAAATACTCATAAAATTATTTTATGCTTAAAAATCGTCTTTTTACATGAAAATTCATTTTATGAAAAAAAATTATTTCATGCTAATGCATTTTATTTAAACCATTGATTTCACAATAATAATTCATATTAAGCATATTAAAATTAATTTAATATGTCCCAAACTCATAAATTATGTCACACATGAATTTTCATATAGTCACACAATTTGTCACAATAACCCTAAATTCAAATAATTTGTCACTAAAACTTCTAGGGTAGATGTTGGTTGTTACACTCTCCCCCCTTAAAAAAATTCATTCTCAAATTTTCAAATCCAATAGCATAACATACTCTACTTAACTTCTCTGCCATGCTTCTACTGCACCACTCAAACATAATATCTAACTTGAATTAACATATCGAATTCAGTAAGGCACATACTCTCAATCTATCAAACATCACATTGATAAACCTTTAGGTTAAGCTACACCTATGTTAATCCCTTATTCAAACAAATCATAAACTAATCCTTAATAATTTTTGTATCCCTTAACCTTAAACAAAAGTAATAGAACCTTTAATTACATCTTCAATTAAATATAATCCCAAACATTTCTTTTCCTTATATCTCTATTATTATTAACATCTATACTAATACTTTAATCACCACTTCCATTCATTATTTATCATATTAGTCATATAAGAATCCAACAGATAGTTCCAAATTAGTAACTCCAATTGATATTCGATAATTCACTTTCCATATTAATAATTATTACTTAATCTATTTTAACCTCAATAGATATTTTCATGTCTAATACCTTGCTAACATTATAATTTCTACACTCCAATCATTTATCAATTAAAATATATTTAGACTTAACAAACATTCCTATATATATATTATATCTTAATGAACTTGCATTCTATTAATTTACAATCCCAAATAAACTTCTCATAACTATTTCAGACTTACTCTTTTTCTGTATAATATATATACATCATTATCATGACTTAACTACCTAATGCCTCATAATTTTTTTATACCTTTAGCTTATAATATCATCTCACATTAGGTTTTCCACTTACATCTTGCTATACTTCACATTACTAATCATTTAACTTATCCATCTTAAAATAATAAACCTTCTAATACTATTACTATTCAATGAAATCTCTATGTAACTCTTATATCTTCCCAAATCTATGCCATTCTAGGTTATCTTAATAAAAAATCTTTCCATACTAAATATCACTACCAAATTTTTCAGTAACCTCAATTGAACATTATTGTATCTAATACCTTAAAACATTTCTCATCCAGATGACTCAAACCCCTTTTAGGTATATTCAAAACTATTAAATTTTTAAAACTGTATAGCATTATACTTATCCTTTTATCATCATTACAAGTCTAAGAATACTTATCCTTTTATGTCTCCCCCTCTTAAAAGAAATTCATCCTCGAATTTCAATACTTACTCACATGTTCTCGAGAACTGGGGATGCTTCTGCTGAATCCCTTCCTCAGCTCCCTAAGTATACTCATTCATTCTATGATTATGCTAGTGGACCTTAATCATAAGCATCTCCTTGATACATAAATTTCTCCCCATCCTTAGTTTGAAATTCTACTTGCTTTTCTCTATAGTCAGAATAAGCTTCGTACTCATATAGCCAATCCATTCCTAAGAACATATCGAATTCTAAGACACCAAGTTTTAACAACTCTATAAGAAGTTTTCATCCATCAATGTCTATCTCACAATCCTTAAACATATACTTCACCTACCTCACATTGTAAACTTATATATATATAATGTAATTGATTTGTTTCATTCTCCTATTGATCATTACTAAATATCAATTCTCTTCTTTTGGCCTTAATCACAATTATCATTTAATAACTCCATATATTTCTTATATTAAACCATTGTTACGTATAAGCCTTTCATACTTCATAACATTATACATACCAATCATTAATCTAAATTGGATCAAAACTTAGTCCACTTCTCCTTCTAATCCACTTAACCCTACTATCAAATTATCATACTTGGCATGCCTTTAACATGAGCACCTATCATATAATATCACATCACAGGACATATATTTACATAGCATGTATCGCATATCATAGCATGTACGATGTATCCTAATCATGTAACACATGACCTATAGCATAATGAGCTCTCCTATCATATTTAAAGTCAATCATCTCCTAAGCAATAGAAGATCAAACCCAAGCCAACCAGCTAATTAGTCATATAATATCATTCTTGTCATATAAGTCTTATGCCACTAGTCTACCAATTACCTACTATTAAAGGGAATCTCAATTGTGTCTCTTATCCTTAGCTCTTTGCTCTTAAGGTTGAGATGGTTTAAAAGGTAGAGGTGTCGAGGTCACATTTCCCGAATCTCTCATATGTGGCCATTCCTTAATAAAGTGACCCTTTTGTCCATATTTCAAACATGTGCCAGAGACTTTCCAGCAAACTCCAAAATGCTTCTTGCCACAATGGCCGCAAGTCTTGGACGAAGATTCCTTTCCTGGACCTCCTCCTCCTTCTCTATGGTTGCCTCCTTAATCTTTGCCTTTATACTTACCCTTTTGTTCATGTTCAGCATACTCGTGTCCTCGGCTTTATATCTCTTTTCCATTATCTCGGCCTTATTTATCAGCTTAGCTAAGGTCGAGAATTCAATTGCTGCTAATGAGTTAAATAGTGGTGTGATCAACCCTCTTAGGAAGCGATTGACGTGGCTATCTTCAGTAGGAACTATGTTGATAGCAAACTTGCTAAGTCGATTGAACTCTTAAGCATATTCCAATACTGACATTCAGGCCTCTACTTTAGTTGCTCAAACTGTAGCGCTCTATCTTGCCTTTTGCCTTCAAGCAAAAACTAATCCATCACCTCTTACTTAAATTCCGCCCACGTGGGTGACTCAAGTCCATACAATCGTTCCTCAATATTTCTTTCATACCAATACCAAGCCTCCTTCTTGAGTTGGAGTTCTACCAACTCAATCACTCAGGCATCCAAGTAAGATAATCGATGGACTAGCTTATCTACCTCATTTAAGAATTCATATGGGTCATCACCCTCCTCACCATAGAAGGTAGGTGGCTGCAGCTTCTTCAATTCTATGACAGTCATCCCTTTGCTAGGTAGCCACTTCCTTTCCCTCCATGAAGGTGCCACTACCGCAACAGCCAAAACTCCATTCCTTTCTTACGTTGGTAGCACTTCCCACCTTTGAGCTTGCAACTATTCCAATTCTTTATGCAAGTCTCTCATTTCCTCGCCCATAGCTTACACCTCTTATTAGAATGCTTGCTCACTAGAGCCCATGGTTGGTGCCCCTGAATTAGATCTCTCTCTTGATGCTGCAAGTGCAGAGGCAGCATTCGTAGTAGTGTCCTATATCACATTCTCAATAGCCCTAACAGGTTGAGCAGCTGTGCAGACCTTCTTCTTAGGAGGCATTTTGCTATCACGATATGAGAATTTAGTACTAACTCCCTTCTAAACCATCTAACCCCATTAACATACTATCACATTTACCATGCATTCAACATAAGCACTTATCACATCATATCCCAAGGCACATATCATATACCACTTATCACATAGCATATATCATAAAGCATATATCACATAGTGCCTATCAAGGCATGTATCATGTATCATAATCATGTACCATATAACTTATAACATTATGAATTTTCCTATCATATATAATTTAGTCATGTCATAGGCAATAAAAGAAATCAATGCATACTAAATCTTTAAGCAATCATTTAACATCATTCGCATCACATGAGTCTTCTTTTTTTGGTGGATCATAGGCACGACCTTCTTAAACATCTCTCTCCATGTCCTTATGCATGCCACACGTAGTGCTCTAAGTCACGGTCCTCTAGCAAGGGTAATCTTCTTAGTCATTTGACGAGAAAATCATAAGGCGTATAATAATAACAATGATTACTAAAACCTACTAGGATTTCACAAAACTATGCTAGTAATAGACTACAAATGACATGATAGGAAAATTCCTATGCTCTAGGATTATACTTAAATAACTCACATAAAACAAGTCTAAACTAGACTTAAAAAAAAAAAAAAAAAAAAAAACTACAGCTCTTATACCAACTTTATCACATCCCAACTTTAGAGATATGATGGTTCTAGAATATGGGGGACGTAAGGTCACCTATGCTTGTAGAACCCACTTATACTTATACAAATATTAGCTAGGATTGTACCAAAACCTCTTACATTAACTTAAATAAACCTTTTTTTTTTTAACCTTAAGTTGCGGAAGCATAGTTAAAATATACTTTAAACACAATCCATAAGGTATTGTATTAAGAATCCAATTAAAACCTCAAAAGATAACATTTCAAAATAAACATCCAAAAATAAATATTCCCGGAGCATCTAATGATAGCTCTTCATAACATATTAAAATGATTATCTTGGACAAGGAACCCCCAAGCGAAGTAGAATGCTTGAGCCATCACCTTGCCTCCATACATTTGCTCACTTGGAACCACACAAGGAAGAAGAGTTGATATAGATGATCTCAGTGAGTAAACAATGAGGCTTATTCAATAACACATATCCCTTAGAAAGGGCTTATAGCTCATAACTTATAGTTTATGATTCATAGTTTGTAATTTCAGAAAAGTTTGGAGAAATCACACTTACAACACATAACACATAGAGTGAAGGCTACTGCCATAATCACTCAAACACATAAAGTGAAAGCTATTGCCATAATCACTCAACCACATAACACATAGAGTGAAGGTTATTACTATAATCACTAAGATATATAGCCAATGATTACTTGCATCAGAATGAGGATTTCTTAAAGGCACCATAGCAAGAGCTAACAGTAATCATATATAACAAAAACATTTAGGCCAACAATAACATGAATCCTAATAACAATAGTAGTTTAACATTTTGAACAAAAGATACAAGAATAGTGTAGTTCCAGAAAGAATATAAGTTAGGGCAGTAATCACAAAGGAATTATCACTGGATAAACAAAAATGGTTTGGACCAATTGTCCTTTGGCAACCCAAGCTTAACAAGAAAATCATAGAATTTCATTTAGAATGGAAAGGACTTGGATTTCAATAATGTCAAAGGCTCACGTAACATGATATCACATATTTGTAACAAAACATAATGTTACTCACGCTTGTAGCATGAATACAGTGTTTACTCACCTTGTGGTTCCTTCGCTTCTAGTATAAGTAGCCCTTTTGAATCTCTAAAGGTCCTCAAGCTCTAATATAATATTTAATTCAAAACTTACCATTTATTTAATCATCATGCTATCCTATCCCATAACTACCCCATGCACATATAACATTCCCATACACTTAGAGTTGCACATAGAAGTACACCCATTACTTGCACATAGCATATTGACTTTAAAAGTCTTGCACATTTAGCCTTTATAGCCCATATGAAAACAAATTATAATTCATGTCAATACCTTTCTATGGTCAACATGACATCAATACCTTAATATCAATTCACTTTAATAATCATCGTAGTACACTTAACACTTCCATACATGTCGTCTTAACAAATAACCTTTCAAACATCATGCTTATCTCTTATGACCAATTCTTTCAATCAATCTCTTCATAAATTCAAGACTATTTATTCATTATTGATTCATCATAAAACCTATTTTCATATTATCCAATCATATTCACATTCTAATCACAACATAAGGTTAAGATACCTTAAGTATATCTTAAGTATACCAAGGTGCCTGTAGGCTAGTCTATAGTCATTCCTTCAACCAACATGCAATTTAACTATTTATCATACATACATACATGCCAATAATCATTAAAATATATCACATAAAAATTATAGATATTGGTATAAAAATCCCATGGTAGGTCGAATGCTCAATTAAAGGGAAAATTGAATTTTCTCACTTTTCGCACTTTTCGTCTATTACAGTAATATATAAAAACATGGTTTGAATCAAGATTTTTCATGTAAGCATAACATAAATCATTTTAGAACATTAATCTACATGAATCGGCAGCAATAGGTATGTCTCATACATGAAAATTCAAATTTTGGGTTTTAGGATGTAAAAACCATGAGTTTTCTTGTTTTTAGTATTTTCCGGTCATTACAATAATATGTAAACAAGTGCTTTAAACCATTATTTTTAATTCAATCATAGCAAATTCAGTTTAGAACATCCTCATGTATGATTCAACAGCCATTGATCATAATTATGCATGAAAATTCCAAGTTTCAAGGTTTAGGGTAAAAATCATGAGTTTTTGCGCTTTTGACGCTTTCTGCTCATTACAGCAATATGGAAACACATGATTTAAATCATTTTACTTCATCCAAACAAAACAAATATCATATTAGAATCCATTAATATACAAATCAGTAGCCATATATTTAAATAATAATAGAATTTTCTAACTTCTAAATTCTAGCACAAAAACCTTCAATTACTTTGTTTTCTGAAACTTTTCGGTCATTACAGTAATATGTAGAAATATAGTTTAATCCAATATTTTTTTTATCAAAACACATCAAAAATTAGTTTAGAAATCAATCATGCAGGAATTGCACCCCCCCCCCCCTCCCTTGTAGTGTTTATGCATAAAAATTTTAATTTTAAGTTACAGGATTCACCTTTGGAGAAATCGCACGGAAAGATTTGTGTTTTCGATAGAAAATTAAATTTCTCTTTTAAAAAATCACCCAAACAAATTAAATCTATAAAAATTAGTAAACAACTAGTTCAAAATAATTTTCTCGTAATTTATTTCATAGAAATTATATGGGAATTTGAAAAGAAAGAAAAACTTATGAATACAGGTGAGAAATTGCAAAGGTGAAAGGTGTTTTCTTAATTTTGGTAGAGAGAATTTTTTTGTCAAAATACATAAAATTAGAGTTATGGCTACTAGAACATTAGGGCTAGCTATAATTCTCATTATATATTAGGGTTTGGGGTAAAATTTCCAAGTTTACCCTTGATAAGCTAGGTTAGGAGCGTTTTGGTATAGTGGGCTTTTGGGTATTTAGACTTTTTATTTAATTTTGAGCTAATTAGAGGTAATTAAATAAAATATTTTTCTTACTATTTCCATTAAAATTTCCCCCAAAATATTTATTTAAAAATATTTAAAAAAATACTCATAAAATTATTTTATGCTTAAAAATCATCTTTTTACATGAAAATTCATTTTACAAAAAAAAAAATTATTTCATGCTAATGTATTTATTTAAACCATTTATTTCATAATAATAATTTATATTAAGCATATTAAAATTAATTTAACATGTCTCAAACTCATAAATCTTGTCACACATGAATTTTCATATAGTCACACAATTTGTCACAATAACCCTAAATTCAAATGATTTGTCACTAAAATTTCTAGGGTAGATGTGTGTTGTTACAATCCACAACTATCTCACCTTTTCAAGTTTCCATTTAGTTTCTTTAGTGTTCTTGAATCCCTCTCTTAATTGCCTAATATTGATTCAAGATCTTTCCTCAAAAACCCATAAGAAAATAAGGTTTCTCTTTAAACTATTTTGGACTAAACTCATTTTCAATTTACAAGCAATTGTTCTTTCATAAAAAACATAGAAAAGAATTGAAGATCAAAGGAAAAATTCAAGGAACTTTCTTCATCTTTTCTTTCTCTCTCTCTCAACTTCTCCCTCTAAATGCTTCAAAATGTTCATTTAATGAAGAAAATTAACATAAACCCTTTATGTACATCTTTTTCCATGACTTAACCCTTAAGTCTTTACCAAAAGACTCTTTTAGCCTTTTATGCTTTATACTTTATTATGAAATGTCCATTTTAACCATTAGGCCTAATGAATATTTCCACAAATCTAAGTAAAGTCAAAATGACCATTTTAACCTTTTTAAAAAAATTCTCTAACCTTTAAACCGATCATGTGGGCTTATGAATAATGAATTTTCTATAACCCACTAAATTGCCTCATTTCTATATCACATATGGGCTTAGGCCACATCTCATGTGTTTAGGATTTTCATTAAGCTTAAAATCGAGCCTTTGATTTATTTAGTTCAAATCATATTCAATTTAATCTTTCTCATTGTGAACCCTCAAATTTGCACCCTTAGGACCTGACCACAACTTGACATTTGCTAAGATTCGTGCACTATGCATACGGCAGTCCTGCTAGCCTGTTAGCGAGAGGGGTCAAGAGGGTAGCACCCCTTGCGAGGTGTGAGGCAGCACCCCATTGAAAAATAAATTTCTTGAAACTTACACCTTTAGATGATTAGCACTCGATTATGAACCCATAGAATGAAACTGGGCTCAAATCATATCAAAGACGGATGAAAACGAGCTAAAAAATGAGCTGTGGCAACCCACAGGCTGGCTACGGTAACTTGCAGCTGGCTGCAGTTACCACAGCCACCTCTGTGGTTACTACAGAGGTCTCTGTGGTAGCCAATTGGTTACTGCAGCCATCCCTGCGATAACCGTAAAGGGCTTTGCACTTACCGCAGGCGTCACCCAGTTACCGCAGCATGCCCCTTTTAGAATCCTACATAGAAACTGTGAATTTTTAGCCCCAAACTCCTCCTATAAATGCCTTGCACCTCCTAACAACTTTGAGACACAATTGTATGCTTCTATACTCTCCTTAAAGCTTTCTAAACCCTATTTCTAAGTTTTTCAATCATCAAAACCCTCTTCCTAAACCTCTAAATCTCTAAAACCCCATTCCAAAACTTCTTCCATCACCTTAAACCTTATTCATAAGCCTCCTAATCACCTCAAACCCTATCTGTAAGTTTCATAATCATGAAAAGGTTCAATTCAAACTAGTTCTTCCAAAGGGAATTTGTGGTAATCAAGCAAAGTTGTGACCCAAGTCCCTTCAAAAAGAGTTCGCGCTATTCAAGAGTTCCTCTTCTAAAAGGAGTGCTCATGCTATCCCTAAGTTAAGGTGGAACTTAGATCCGGTGCCAAACTTGCTCACTACGTTCCTTGTTACTGAAATCCAAAGGTAAAGGTTCTTTCTTTTTCCTTTTTTTTTTAATTCCAATTTCAAGATCAAAATTTGAAAAGATCTAATTTATGTTAATTAAAATATGATCTAATTAACAAATCCCTTAAACCTTTAAAATCAATCAAAACATGATAATAAAGGCAATGACTTAAAAACTCCTCCTTTGTAAAAAGTAAAAACTGCGTGGGGTTTGATTCCCATTCAAAGGGATACGCAGGCTTGCCATCTCTAGGGCATTCAACTCCACTAAAATTAACAACTTCTTCTCTTTATTACCTTCTTCATATAGTTTAGGATTGAATTGCTTTTCTTAAATAAAAATTGAAACTTTAGTTCTTTTTATTACAATTATTTTATTATTATTTTAGTTGTTTAGATTATATTTGGGGAATGTGTGCTTTCTATAGAACCCATAAGGGCCAAAGGAATGATCCCCTAATTTGGATATTTTAACTTGTAATAGTTTCAAGTAGTTTTTCTTTATTTTTCGCATTTTATAATTGTCATTATCTCATATTTGCCATGTATTACACAAATAATATTTGTTTCATACATCATATTATATCTGTTCATGCACACATTAAAACTTTTTTTTAAAAGCTATTTTGTATTTAAGCTAAACTAATTTTTTTTATATTGTTTTAACCAAAACCTAGTCCCCGAGCCATCTTTGGTCATTCGAGGATTAGTGCTTTTCCTTGGGATAAATGGTATAATTTTGGAGTCAATCAAATTGGGTTTTTCCTTTAATTTTCCCAACTAAAATAAATAAAATTAAATTGGCGACTCCTTTTGTAAATTACAATTTACAAAATATAATTTTCTAAACTCACAGCGGGTTCCAATTGTGATGTTTCTCCAAATGGGCATTTTTGATTCCCTTTAGCAAATCAAACTGAGTGCTCAGGTAAGGCCTCACACTCATTTGCATAATATACAAATTAAGATTTAATTGAATTGAATCCTTTATAGATTAAATATCAAGACATGCTGAGGTCCTTGTAAATTTAATTGCATGTTTAATCATTTTACTATTAATCGATCAATTAAATTAACACTTTAATTAGTTATTATGGTAAACCTTTTACACTTGAAAGGTGATCACTATTAGGTGTGACTTTGCAATGGGAATGAGAAAATATTTTTCTTCACTAATGTGAAATCCCCACTTCACACTTAGTCCTATATGTCATGAGTGACAGCTAGCATTCCATGTCATGACTACCTAATTAGAATTGAATGTTTATAGTTGATTACTTTAAACATCACATGGACAATCAATCATAAATTATCATGTACTATAATCCCTTCATTAAAGATCCCAATCTCGACTAGGGTAATGGTTTATGTTAAATCCTAATATGCTTCTGTTCTATTTCCTTATCTCGGTTCTAATTCTTTATGAGATTAGAATCCTAATAGAAACTCTTTTTAGCAAATTTGTTTATCCTGGTGAGGAGATCTGATTATCAAGAATAACCAAATAGCATAAGATCTTAACCTTATTTACTCAAGGTAATGAATTCTATCTCCATACATAACAAATTAGAACTATCACATGTCATATATCTGTACATTAATGGCACATCTTTATGAGCAGTAATAAATCCTAACCACCTATGTATGAGATACAGTATCCCTCAAGTCAAAGGATTGTATGCACTATTATGACCTAGAAGATAAATGACTGACAAATACTAAAACCTCATATTATTTTCATCTAACATCACAATTTAACTATTCAACCTATGAATGTCCACAAATTTGTATCGACATCACATGTCAAGCAGCATAATACTTATTGCCTCTATAATCATTCGTATCACATACTAATTATAGAAAACAAATAGATGTGATGGTCTTTTAGAATTAATGGTGCCTAGTTATTAATCATATTTCGATGAACATATTTAAAATATTTGTGTAAGAGTGATCTGTCACTCATATTCTCAACACTTAGGAATCAATCCTCTTATAAAAACTTATGGACTATATTCAATAAGATGAAACTCTTTTCACATAATGAATATATTTTTAATGTCATTGGGAATTATTAACTACTATTACATAACTAATTTATGGCTCCTAGGGCATACGCTACTATCAATCTTCCACTTGCATTAGAGCCATTCTGCTTAGCATCAGAAACTTATTTTCTCAAAATTAAGTTTAACTATTGCTAGCTTTTGACTTTAGTCAACAAATTAACCAAGTTAATGTTTAATGTTATTATCTACTAGGCTAGAATGCCCTATTCCAATAATTGATTTAATAGTATCATATGTGAATCCTCAATTTTACACCCTCAGTATCCAATCACAGTCTTAGCACTTGCTGAATTTAATGCATTACGCAGAGTTATTATAGTGGTCTTACTAATCGATTAGCGGGTAGGGGTTCGAGGGCAGCGCCCTAACAAAAAAAATTTTGTAGACTTCAATTACATTGCTACCAGTTATCCAAATTTCCCAAACTCCATACTAACAACTAGTCTCTAAAAAAAAAATAGAAACCTCAAAAAATGTGCCAGCGCCACGTGGCTGCCGTAAAATAGGAGTGCGCCGCTGCGTCAAACCTGTGCGGCACGGCGTGCCTTGTTTACAGCATGCCGCAAATGTCGAATGCAGCACCACACAGGCCTAGTGCAGCGCCGCACCAGGTTCTCTGAGCTTCTGACCCTTGTGGGCCCCACCTGTATAGAAAATAACCTTTTTACCCCTTTCAGTTTAATTTTCAGCCATTTCTAGCCCTACCCCTCATGGTCTTTTCACATTTTCATTACATAAACTACCCTCAACCCCATTTGCCTATAAATAGGCTCCCTATTCCCTCATTTCTATTCACCTTTTGAATTTGAGTAGATTGCTATCCTCAAATTCCTCTCTTCTTCTCCCTCCAATCACTCTCTAATTAATTAATTAATCTTTTAATTAATTAATTATCTCACCCTAACCAAGTTAATTAATGTTTTTAATTAACTAAAACTTTTTTAATTAATCACTCAATTAATTAATTAATTAATTAATCTTTTTAATTAATTAATTAATCACTCTTTTTTAAAAAATCATTCCTTTTTTCCAAAATCTAATTAATCATTTTTTTCAATCCACCTTTCATCCAAATTAAATAATTAATCTTTTTAATTAATTAATTCATCCATCCCTTTCATTATATTAATTAATTAATCATTTTAATTAATTAATTTTCCAATCCATCCAATCACCCAATCCCGATAAAATAGAACTTCGATCTGGTAAAACCCTTTATCCACCAAAAGTCAAGGTATCAGCCTTTTACCTCACTCTCAACACACCCAAACTAAAATCATTTTGATCAACTCTTAAACCCCTCCACTTAACCGTAAAACGAACTATGTGGATTTTGATCCCTATTCAATAGGGTAAATAGGCACGTTTGGAATCTAAATCCAACCTCAAATCCAAATCCCAATCAATCCCCTTTTTCCTTTTTTTTTAAATTAATTCATGAATGTTTTTTTTTTTCACCATGCATTCATGTTATGCCATATTCATGCATTCTCTTTAATATCATCTTATAAATATCATTCATAAAATCCAATTTTCAAGTCAAATTAAACTTAAGAGCTAAATTTTGATTATTTAAAACTAAAAACTTAGTCCTCGAACTCAACTTGGTTCGAAGGCTAGTATTTTTATCCTTGGGCAAATTAATTTAAAAATTAATAAATTGGAGTCAATTAGGGTTTTTTTCTTAATATTTTCCCAAGTAAATAAAATTAAGGTAGCGACTCCTAAAAATCATTTTTAAAATCAACCAAATTTGAACCTAAGGGTTCCATCGTGAGTCTAAACCTGAATGAGCATCTCGGTTCCCTCTAGCGAACCGAGTCGGTGCTCGGGTCAGGATGTGGCCTCACATCATAATGCTTGACAAAGTATTATGGATTTCAGTGTAAGACTCAAGTTCTCTTGCCCTAAGCTAAGGCTTCATTATTATCACAGCAAAGAGATGCTCATGATGTACTAGAAAAACTCTTAAATAGTTCATAAATATTGAATCCAAAACATCTTATTTGCAATATTTGATAGAGCAAATTTGACTTTTATTATGAAGTCTGCAACAATAATTTGCTTAGAACTTTCTAGCAAGTTATTACTTCATTATATATTACAATAATCCCAATGATAGACTCTCTATCATTTATGTATCAACATTTTTCATTTATCAAAATTAACTTGTAAATACTTCTTAAGTACTTTAGAATAATTTGATTATATTTCAAATAATTTAATCATGAATTGGATTAGAAATTGTTTGTCATACTAATAGCATTCTCAATATCCAGCCCATTATACAACTCTTGTATAATTTAGATTTCATATAGTCAAACCACAAGAAATCCATTCCATACTTTTCTTAAGTACCTAGGGAATCAACTCTCAAAGAGTGAATATCAAAATCATAGGAAATAATACTCTTAAAATTAGCACATTGAACTCTTCAACATCTTTTTGCAAATACTAACTTAGACATATTTAATATTCTATTCAATCTATCTCTATAGATATGCATTAACAAGAATGTGAAAATATTTATCTCGTGTATAAATGAAGTAAGTAATGGTTAAACCATTGTGCAAATGCAAGTATATTAATACTTTTACCAACCAATGCCTTTGAGATCTTTGAAACCCAATTTCTTTCTATTCTAAAATATTATTATATGATTTCTTTGTTAAGCTTGGGTTGCCAAAGGACATTTGGCCCAAAACCATTTTGTTATGCAATGATAATTCCTTGTGATTAGTGCCCTAACTTATATTCTTTCTAGTACTACACTATTCTTGTATCTTTTGTTTGAAAGTTAAATTGCCATTGTTATCGTGATACATGTTATTGCTACCTTAAGTGTTATTGTTATATATGATTACCATTAGCTCTAGCTATGGTACCTTTAACCCTCTATGTAGAAGTCTTCGTGCCGATGTGGGTAATCATTGGAACCTGTGCACATGGTCTTATCCCGATGGATAGGGGTCATGTATCCACCTCGGCCAGAAAGGGGCAGTTCTAGTTATGGGGCCTGATCAATTTCATGTCTTCTATGTGATAGGAGTAGGAATTTGGTATAATGCCACCTCTCCTCTATGTGTTCGAGTGATAGAGTAATAGCCTTCACTCACTATATGTTATATGTGTGATTTCTACAAACTTGCTAAATTGAACCCTTGATAAATTGCAAGTTCATTCATGAATTGTAATTCATGACTATGTGTATAAGCTATGAGTTTCCTTTTCAAAGGAATATGTGTTAATATATGTGCTTTACTATTTACTCATTGAGATCATCTATCTCACCCCTTTTTCTTTGTGTGGTTCCAGGTGAGCAAATGTGAGAAGGCAAGGTGACGACTCAAGCAGTCTACTTCACTTAGGGAATTCCTTATCAAACTCATTAATAATACCATGTTGTAAAGTGATGTCATTAGATGCGTCGAGAATATTTGTTTTCGATGCTTATTTTGAGATGTTATTATTTCCTTAAGTTTCCAAATGGAATATGAATATTATTTCCTTATGGATTTTATGTGAAGTGTCTAATTACAGTCTTTCACACTTAAAGGTGTTCATTTAATGCTTTAAATGAGTTATTGAATGAGTTTTGGTATGATCCTAGGCATGATTTGTATATGTGTCAATGGGTTCTATGGGTGTGGGTGACCTTATGTCTCCCCGTATTCTAGGACCGTCATATCTCTAAAGTTGGAATGTGATAAATGTGGTATCAGAGCTAAAGTTTTATTTTTTAAAAGTCTAGTTTAGACTTGTCTATTTATTGGTTTGACTAAGTGTAATCCTAGAGCATAGGAATTTTCTTGTCATGTCACATACAGTTTATCACTAATAGAGTTCCACGAAATCCAAATAAGTTATAGTACTCCTTTGTCATTATTATTTGTGCCCCACGATTCTCTTATTAGATGACTGAAAAAATTTCCCCTACTTGAGGATCACGACCTAGAGCACCTCGTGTGATCTGCAAGAGGACTTGGCCAGAGATGTTCAATAAGGTTGTACCTGTGATCCACTTGAAGAGAGAAAATACTTTTGACAAGGAGGACCTCGTGGAGTGTCTGGTTATAAATGGATTCAAAGTAAGATGTGAATGTTTGGAAAAGACTGTTCAGAACTGATAGAAGAAAATCAATGTCTGAGGTTTCTAATCCATGGTTTGAAAGAGGATGTGGAGAAGCGGCATAAGGCCAAGAGACCCAAAAGTGCTAAAAGGGAACAAAAGAGCAAGGGATGTGGAAGCCAGTATAGAAAAGGTGTAAGAGGTCTAGAAAAGGAATATTCACTAACAACTTCAACACCTAGATAGCTTAATAGGCAATCAACATTGGTTTTCCCCACTTCTAACCATTATGGTAGGAAGCATTTTGGGTTTTGCCATAAGGTCTTTGGCATATGTTTGAGGTGCGGACAGATAGATCACTTCATAAAGGATTGCCCTCAGACAAGGAACTCAAGAAATGTCATCTCGACCCCTCTATCACCTGGACCATCTCAACCTCAAGGGCAAGGAGCCAAGAATAAGAGACACAACTAAGACTTTTGCTAGTAGTTGGTAACGATTAGCTTAGGTGCATAAGACTTTTATGATACGTATAATATTATTTGATTACTTAGTGACTTAGTATGGATTGATTCTATGAAATAATTGACTTTAGATGATAAAAGAGCTCATTATGCTATAAGTTATGTGTTACATGATTGGGATACTTGACCCATACCATGATATGTGATATATGCTATGTGATAGGTGTTATATGATATGTGCTTTATGACATGACATGATCAAATGCTTATGATAAATGCATGGTAAATATGATAGTGATAGTGGGGTTAAGTGGATTAGAAAGAGAATTGTACTAGGTTTTGATCCAACAGAGATTAATGATTGATAGGTATAATGTTATGAGGTATGAAATACTTACATGTTACAATGGTTTGATATATGAATTATATGGAGTTATTAAATGATAATCTTGATTGATGCCATAAGAGAAATGATATCTAGAAATGATGGGTAGGAGAATGAAATGAATTAGTTACATTATATATACACAAGTATACGGTATAAAGTAAGTGACGTATATTAAGGAATTTGTGATTTAATGCTACCATATAAACTGAAACAATAAGGAAGATAAGGATTTCTCTGTCACTTATGTAGATATCAAGTATAGACAAAGGAAGAATATTAATATAGTGAGATTTAAAAGAAGAAGGTATTATTCCCATTCGAATTTTTAGCACAAGATGTTTGATTGATTTTGGTGCTACGCATTCATCTATATCTCCATATTTTGCTAGGAGTCTCAGTAGAGATAAGGAATAAATTAATGAACTCTTAGTAGTATTGACTCCTTTGGGAGAAATTATAGAAGTAAGGTATTGTTTAAGGATTATGAGGTAGACATTAATAGACAGAAACTTCCTATGAAGTTATTGGAACTTGATGTCCTAGAATTTGATGTGATCTTAGGAATGGATTGGCTATATAAGTATGGAGCTTGTATTGATTATAGAGAAAAGTAGGTAGAATCCTAAGCTAAGGATAGGGAGAAATTTATGTATTAAGGAGATACCTATGATTGAGGTCTACTAGCGTAATCATAGAATCGATGAGTATACTTGAGAAGCCGAGGAAGGGATATGGCAGAAGCATCCCCAATTTTTCGAGAACATATGAGTAAGTATTGAAATTCGAGGATGAATTTCTTTTAAGAAGGGGAGACATAAAAGGATAAGTATTCTCAGACTTATAATGATGATAAAAGGATAAGTATGATGCTAGTAGAGATTCTTTAGCAATGAGATTCTTTTGGGTATATAGGCTACGATCATAACACATGGATTGAATTTTTTTTATAAAGTAATAGATGTTAAGGCCATATGAATTTTAAAGTTGGGGATCCATGAGGACTTGGTCTATGAGGGTATAAAATGATTTAATTCAAAATTTTATATGATTAAAGATAAAATGTTCTAAATTTGATTTGATTATGCACTTGTATCTAGTGTGTCTGCCTATAGGCATCGAATTTGTGCTTTACAGAATCATACATCATCAATCATACATCATAAACAGCATCAAGCATTGCATTAAGGTTGCATGTTACATGCAAGCATGAAAATGTTTTGATTCTTACAAATAATTCTACGTAATTTTGGAAATTTAATAGTTTTGAATATAGTTGAAAGGGATTTGAGTCCTCTGGATGAGAAATGTTTTAAGGTGTTAGATACAATAATGTTCAATTAAGGCTATTGGAAAATTTGGTAGTGATCTTTAGTAAGGAAAGAATTTTTATTAGGATAACCTAGAATGGCATAGATTTAGAAAGATATAAGAGTTGCATCGAGATTTCATTGAATAGCAATGATATTAGAAGGTTTATTATTTTAATATGGATAAGTTAAATGATTAGGAATGTGAAGTATAGCAAGATGTAAGTGGAAAACCTAAAGTGAGATGATATTATAAGCTAAAGGTATAAAAATTATGAGGCATTAGGTAATTAAGTCACGATAATGATATATATATTATACAAAAAGAAAGTAAGTCTGAAATAGTTATGAAAAGTTTATTTAGGATTGTAAATTAGTAGAATGCAAATTTAGTTTGGATATGATATATATAGGAATGTTTGTTAAGTTTAAATATGTTTTGATTGATAAATGAGGGGAGTGTAGAAATTGTAATGTTAGCAAGGTATTAAATATGAAAATAACCGTTTAGGTTGTAATAGATTAAGTAATAATTATTGATATAGAAAGAGGATTATCGAATATTAATTAGAGTTATTAATTTGGAATTATCTGTTGGATTCTCATATGACTAATGTGATAAATAATGAATGGAAGTGGTGATTAAGGTATTAGTGTAGATGTTAATATTAATAGAGATATAAGGAAAAGAAATGTTTGGGATTATATATGATTAAAGGTAAAATTAAAGGTTCTATTACTTTTGTTTAAGGTTAAGGAATACAAAATTATTAAGGATTTCTTTAAGACTTGACTAAACAAGAGAATTAACATAAGTGTCACTTAAGCTGAAGGTTTATTAGTGTGACTTTTGAAAGATTATGAGTATGTGCCTTATTGTAATTGATATGTTAATTGTAGTTAGATATTGTGTTTGAGTGGCACAACAGAAGCATGGTGGAGAAGTTAAGTAGAGTGTGTTGTGCTACTAGATTTGGAAATTCGAGGACAAATTTCTTTTAAGGGGGGAGAATTTAACAACCACATCTACCCCAGGAGTTTTAGGGACAAATTATTTGAATTTAGGGTTATCGAGGTAAATTGTGTGACTATATGAAACTTCATGTGTTATGTGATTTATGAGTTTGGGGCATGTTAAATTAATTTTAATATGCCTATATGAATTATTATTGTGAAATAAATTATTTAAATAAAATGCATTAGCATGAAATAATTTATTTTTCATAAAATGAATTTTCATGTAAAAATGCGATTTTTAAGCATAAAATAATTTTATACCTATTTTTAAAATAATTTTAAAATAAATATTTTGGGGGGAATTTTAATGAAAATGATAAGAAAAAATTTTATTTTTAATTACCTATAATCAGCCCTAAATTAATTAAAAAGCCCAAATACCCAAAAACACACTAGACCAAAACACTCCTAACCTAGCTCATTACAGGTAAACTTGGCAATTGCACCCCAAACTCTAATATATAATGAAAATTTCAGCTAGCACTCTCATTCCAGCAGCCATCACTCTATTTTTTTGTATCTTGACAGAAAAATTCTCCCAAAATATTTCTTTCTACTGAAATAAAGAAAACACCTTTCAATTTTGCGATTTCTCACCCATATTTGTAAGTTTTTCTTCTCTTTCAATTTTCTATCTGACTTCTATGAAATAAATTATGAAAAAATTATTTTAAACTAGTTGTTTACTTATTTTTATAGATTTAATTTATTTGGGTGAGTTTTTGAGAGAGAAATTTAATTCTCTACCAAAAATATAAATATTTCTGTAAAATTTCTCCAAAGGTGAATCCTGTAACTTAAAATTACAATTTTTGCACATAAACACTACAAGGGGGCAATTCTTGCATCAATGAGATCTAAACTAATTTTTAATGTGTTTTGATGAAAAATATTGGATTAAATTATTTTTCTGCATATTTCTATAATGACC
Organism: Reutealis trisperma; assembly: GCA_947687605.1. NCBI lineage: Eukaryota > Viridiplantae > Streptophyta > Magnoliopsida > Malpighiales > Euphorbiaceae > Reutealis > Reutealis trisperma. Next base: position 232,063 of record CANTUT010000472.1, read on the forward strand.
GAAATGTTTTAGAAAGCAAAGGAATTCAAGGTTTTTATGCTAGAACTTAGAAGTTAGAAAATTCTATTATTATTTCAACATGTGGCTGCTAATTTGTATGTGAATGGATTCTACTAATATTTGTTTTGTTTGAATGAAAAATAATGATTTAAATCATGTGTTTGTATATTGCGGTAATGAACAGAAAGCGCGAAAACTCATGATTTTCACCCTAAGCCTTAAAACTTGGAATTTTTTTCATTAATATTATCTATGGCTGCTGAATCATGCATGAAGATGTTGTAAAATGATATTTATTGTAATTGAATGAAAAATAATGGTTTAACATATTACTGTAGTGACCGAAAAATACCAAAAATAAGAAAACTTATAGTTTTGCATCCTAAAACCCATAATTGTAATTTCCATGTACATATCACACCTATGGCTGCCAATTCATGTGAATTAATGTTCTAAAATGATTTTTGTTGTGTTTATATGAAAAATCTTGGTTCAAACCATGTTTTTACACATTATTGTAATTGACAAAAAGTAAGAAAAGTAAGAAAAATTTAGTTTTTCCTTTGATGATGCATTCAGCCTATTATAGGATTTTTAATTTTTATGTGATGTATATTGATGATTATTGATATGTATGTATGAATGATAAATGATAAAATTGCATATTAGTTGAAGGAATGACCCTAGACAATCCTGGAGACACTTTGATATACTTAAGGTATCTTAACCTTATGTTGTGATTAGAATGTGAATGTGATTGGATAATATAGAAATGGATTTTATGATGATTTAAGAATGAATTAATGGTCTTGAATTAATGAGGTGATTGATTGAAAGAATTGGTCATAAGAGATAAGCATGATGCTTGAAAGGCTATTGATAAGTTGACATATATGGAAGTGTTATGTGTACTAAGATGATTGTTAAAGTGAATTGATATTAAGATAATAATATTGTGTTGACTTTAGAAAGGTGTAAACATGAGTTATAATGTGTTTTCATATGGGCCAATTAAGGCTAAGTGTGCAAGACTTTTCAAGTCAACATGTTACATACAAGTGATGAGGTGCACTTGTATGTACAACTCTAAGTGTTTGTGAATGTTGTATATGCATGGGGTAGTTATGGGATAGGATAGCATTATGATTGAGTAAATACTAAGTATTGAATTAAATATTATGATAGAGCTTGAGGAGTCTTGGAAGTCTAAGGGCTACATGAATTAGGAGCAAAGGAACAAAAAGATGAGTAAACTCTATATTCCTGCTTCTAGTGTGAGTAAATGTTGTATTCATGCTTCAAGTCTGAATAAACATTATGTTATATTACAAGTATGTGATATCATGTTATATGAGCCTTTGAGATCTTTGAAACCCAAGTTCTTTCTATTCTAAAATATTATTATATGATTTCTTTGTTAAGCTTGGGTTACTAAAGGATATTTGGTCCAAAACCATTTTATTATCCAATGATAATTCCTTATCATTAGTGTCCTAACTTATATTCTTTCTGGAATTACACTATTTTTGTATCTTTTGTTCAAAAGTTAAATTGCCATTATTATCATGATACATGTTATTATTGTCTTAAATGTTATTATTGTATGTGATTACCATTAGCTCTAGTTATGGTACCTTTAACCCTCTATGCAGAAGTCCTCATGCCGATGCAGGTAATCATCGAAATCTATGTACATAGTCTTAACCCAATGGATAGAGGTAGTGTATCCACCTTAGCTAGAAAGGGACGGTTCTAGTCATGGGGCCAAATCTGCTTCGTGCCTTGTATGTGATAGGAGTTGGAATTTGGTATGAGGCCACCTCTCATCTATGTGTTTGAGTGATAGAGCAATAGCCTTCACTCACTATGTGTTATATGTGTGATTTCCGCAAACTTGCTAAATTGAGCCCTTGATAAATTACAGCCTAATTCATGAATTATAAATCATGCCTATGTGTATAAGCTATGAGTTTCCTTTTCAAAGGAATATGTGTTAATGTATGTGCTTTACTGTTTACTCATGAGATCATCTATCTCACCCCTTTTTTTTTTTTTTTGTGGTTTCAAGTGAGCAAATATGAGGAGGCAAGATGATGGCTCAAGCATTCTACTTCGCTTGGGGAATTCTTTGTCAAAGTCATTAATAATGCCATGTTATGAAGTGATGTCATTAGATGCTCTAAGAATATTTGTTTTTGATTCTTATTTTGAGATGTTCTTATTTCCTTAGGTTTTTGAATGGAATATGAATATTATTTCCTTATGGATTTTACATGAAGTGCCTAGTTACAGTCTTCTGCAATTAAAGGTTTTCATTTAATGCTTTAAATGAGTTATTGTATAAGTTTTGGTACGATCCTAGGCATGATTTGTATATGTGTCAATGGGTTCTATGGGCTTGGGTGACCTTATATCTCCCCGTGTTCTATGACCATCATATCTCTAAAGGTGGGATGTGACAATCAAAGATAAGCCTGAGGTATTCCTTGTGAGTTCTTTCCCAAATGAGCATTTTGATTCCATTTAGCGAATCAGACCAGTGTTTGGGTGAGGCCTCACACTAAGTTGAAAACTTGAAAGGGTAGCTTAGGCAAAAGTTAGAGCTATGAAAAAGGAGGAAAAAGAGAGAGAAAGAGAGAGAGAGAGAGAGAGAGAAAGCTCATCCCAGTCATATTCCTTCCTTGTCCAAAGTTGTCTTCAATCAATCTATCTCATCTCATGTATTCCAAAATTATCCTTCCTCATTCTCTAAAGTTATATTCTATTCTATGCCCTTATCTCTGTAACAATCCACACCAACCCTAGGAGTTTCATGATTGATTTCTTAAATTTAGAGCTATTATGTCAGAATATGTGCATTTATGAAAACTCATGTATGATATGATTTATAAGTATGTGGCATGTTAAATTAATTTTACTATGCCTAATATGAGTTATTACTGTGAAATAAATAATTTATAGAAGTGTATTAGCATAAAATAATTTATTGTATATAAAATGAATTTTCATACAAAAAGACGATTTTGAAGCATAAAATAATTTTATGAGTATTTTTAAAATATTTTTAAAACAAATATTTTGGGGGGAATTTTTTATAAAAATAAGAAAAATATTTTATTTTTAATTGCATATAATCAGCCCCAAAATTAAATAACAAGCTCAAATACCCAAAAGCCCATTAGACCGAAACACTCTAAACCTAACTCATTATGGGTAATCTTAGAAATTGTCCAAAATCCTAAATATATAAGATGAAATTTGGCCAGCCCTTGCTTCCAGTAGCCACCATTCTGTTATTTCATTATTTTGGTAGAAAAATTCTCTCAAAATCATTCTCTCTATCGAAATGCACAAAATACCTTCAAACTTTGTGATTTCTTTACTGTATTCATAAGTTTTTCTCTCTTTTCAATTTAGTATTGGATTTCTATGAAACTAATCATGAGAAAATTATTTTGAACTTAATATTTACTGATTTTTATTGATCAAATTCAGCCAAGGTGAGTTTTTGGAAGGGAAAATGATTTTTATACCAAAAACACAAATCTCTCTATGAGAATCCTCCATAGGTGAATCCTAAAATTCAAAATTAAAATTTTCTTGCATAAACTTGAGGAGGGGGGGGGGGCACGGGCCAGTTTGTACATATTTATGTTCTAAATGGATTTTTGTTGTGTTTAGATGAAAAATATTGATTTAAATCATATTTCTATAAATTACTATAATGATCAGAAAATACCAAAAAGCAAGAAAACTCATGATTTTCACCCTACAACTTAAAATTATAATTTTCATGCATATGTTGTACCATGGGCTGCCGATTTGTAATAATTATATTCTAAATTGATTTTTTTTATGGTTGAATTAAAAATAATGGTCTAAATCATTTGTTTGCATATTATTGTAATGACTGAAAAGTACTGGAAATAAGAAAGATTCATAGATTCCTTCCTAAAATCTAAAGTTGGAAAATTTCATGCATATAGACATCTATGGCTGCAAATTCATAGGGATTCACATTCTAAAATGACTTTTGTTTTTATTACATGAAAAAAATAGGTTTAAATCATGCGTTCGCTTATTACTATAATGAATGGAAAGCATGAAAAGCAAGAAAATTCATGTTTGTTCTTGAATGGGTGATTCGGCCTACATTTGCAATTCAGCTCCAATGTCTATAATTTTTATGTGATTTATTTTAATGATTATTAGTATACATGAATAATAAATGATTAAATTGTATGTTAGTTGCAAGAATAGCTCTAAACAAGTCTAGAGGCAATTAGGTATATCTAGGGTTTCCTAACCCTATGTCTATGTTATGTGATTAAGTGATATGGGAAATAAGTTTTGGTGATAAGTTAATAATGAGTTAATGGTCTTAAAAGGATGATGAGATTGATTGTACTAATTGGTCATAAGAGATAAGCATGATACTTGATAGGTGTCTTGTTAAGTTGATATATATGGAAAGTAATAAGTGTATTAAATTAAATTGATCATGACATATTAAGTTTGACTTTAGAAAAGTCTTGATATGAGTTATTATGTGTTTTCATGTGGGCCTATAAAGGCAAAGTATGCAAGACTATAAAAGTCAACATGTTATGTGCAAGTGATAAGTGCACTTCTATGTGCAACACCAAGTTTATGTGAATGTTATATATGTAGGGGGTAGTATGGGATAGGATAGCATGATATTAAATAAATACTAAGTATCGACTTAAATACTATGGTGGAGCTTGAAGAGTAGTAGAAATTCAAAGCGGACTATAAGTAATAGAAGCAAAAGAACCACAATATGAGTAAACATTATATTCATGTTACAAGTACAAGTGATTTTGTTATGGGAACTTTTGAGATTCTTGAAACCCAAGTCTTTTTCTACTTTCAACTATAACTATATGATTTCTTTGTTAAGCTTGGGTTGCCAAAGGACAATGGTCCAAAGCCATTATTGTTATTCAATGATATGAAAAATCCTTTGTGAATTATTGCTTTACCCTACTTTCTTTCTAGAACTACACTATTATAGTCTTTTGTCCAACAAGTTAAACTACTATTGCTATTATATTATATGTGATTTCATTCTTTAATGCTATTGTTATAAGTGATTGCCATTTGCTTTGGCTATGGTACCCATGAACCCTTTATGCAGAAATCCTTATGCTGATGCAAGTAATCATCAGCACCAATGTACATGGTCTTAAACCAATGAATAGGGGTTATGTATCCACCTCAACTAGAAGGGGTAGTTCTAGCCATGAGGCCTGATCAGTTTCATGACTCTTTATAAGATTACAAGTTAGGAGTTGGAATTTGGTATGATGCCACTCTCCCTTCAGTGAATTGAGCAGGGTCTTCACTCACCAGTGTATATGAGTCAATTAAGTAGGATCTTCACTCATAAGTATTAAGTGTGATTTCTGTGAACCTCATTAAAATTGTAAACTATGGGTTATAACCTACAAATCATGATCTATAAGTTATAAGCCCTTTTTAAGGGATATATGTTATTATATAAGCTATATGGTCTACTCATTGAGATCATCTATCTCACTCTTTTTCTTTGTGTGGTTCCAGGTGAGCATTATGAGGAGGCAAGTTGATAACTCAAGCAACCTACTTCACTTGGGAAATTTCCTTGTCAAAGTTCATTACCTTGCTATAAGATGATGAGTCTCTAGACACTCCAAAAGTCCTTATTTTGGGAGTTTATATTTGAAATACATTAATTATTTAATTTATTTAGAGTCTTAAATGTTCTTTTCATATGGATTTTATTTAATGTATTTTAATACTATTCTTCCTCTGGTTAAAGTTTTCATTATTATTGGATAACTAAGTTAATGCATAAGGATTTGGTATGATCCTAGGCTATGTTTATATAAGTATGAGTGGGTTCTACAGGTATGGGTGACCTTATGTATCCCCATGTTCTAGGACCATCATATCTCCGAAATTAGGATGTGACAAAGGTGGTATTAGAACTATAGTTTTTAAAGTCTTATTTAGACTTATCTATTCATTAAGTTGATTAAGTATAATCCTAGAGCATAGGAATTTTCTTGTCATGTCACTTGCAGTTTATCGCTAGTATAATTTTGTGAAATCCTAATAAGTTATAATACTCCTTAGTGTTATTGTTTGTGCGCCTTTTGATTTCTTCTTTAGATGACTATGAAGGTCACCCTTGCTAAAGGGCCTAGGCCTAAGGCACCCCATGTGACCTACAAAAGGACTTGACTGGAGATGTTCGAGAGAGTCATGCATATGATTCACCCTAAGAGGGAGGAGACCCCTGAGGAGGAGGATCCTGAGGAGTGCCTAGACTATGATTGGGTTTATAACAAGATTCAGAAGTTGGAAGAGGACTGCTCAAACCTAGCTAAGGAAAATCAAAGTCTGAGGTCTCTAGTGAAAACCGTGAGAGGAGATATTAAGTAGATTAGGGCAAGGATTGTGGAGAATAGGGGAGACTACTCACCATCAAGGTCTTTGTCTTTGACTGGTCGCTGGTAGGATAGAGATCTCCTTTATTATCGATGTGGTAGCAATGGTCATGTCACTCTTGAGTGCTCTCCCATTGACTATTTGCCTACTTGATCTTAGAAGCTAACTGACAATTGCCTTGATGAAGGACCCAAGGAGACTCGAGCAAGCAGTTTGTAATGGTTGGCCTAGTGGCGTAAAACTTATACGATATGGATGATATTTCTTTTGATTGCTTAGCTACTTAGTATGGATTGATTCTTTTATTGCCTATGACATGATTGACTTTTATATGATAAGGAAGTTCATGGTGCTATAAGCTATAGGTCACTTGATTATGATATATGATACATGCCATGATATGTGATACAGGCTAGGTGATATGTGTCTTATGATGTGATATTATATGATAGGTGCAAATGTTAAATGCATGATAATTATGATATTTTGATAGTAGGGTTAAGTGGATTAGAAAGAGAAGTTGACTAAGTTTTGATCTAATTTAGATTAATGATTGATGGGTATAATGTTATGATTTATGAAATGCTTACATGTTACAATGGTTTGATATATGAATTATATGGAGTTATTAAATGATAATTGTGTTTGATGCCATAAGAAGGGAAACGATATTTAGTAATGATCAGTGGGAGAATGAAACAAATCAATTACATTATATACACATAAGTATACGGTATGAAGTAAGTGAAGTATTTTAAGGAATTTGTGAGAAGTATTTTAAGGAATTTGTGGCTTAGATGCTATCATATAGGCCAAAACAATAAGAAAGCTAAGGATTTCTCTATCACATATATAGATATCAAGTATAGTCAAAGTAAGAATATTAATCTAGTGTAATTTAAAAGAAGAAGGTATTATTGCCACTCAAATTTCTAGTGTAAAATGCTTGACTAATTCTAGTGCTACACATTCATTTGTATCTTCATATTTTGCTAACAATCTTGGTAGAAATAAGGAATTAATTAATGAACCCTTAGTAATGTTGACTCCTTTAGGAATAATGATGGAAGTAAAGTATATGTTTAAGGACTATATGGTAGACATTGATGGATGGAAACTTCTTATGGAGTTTTTAGAATTTGGTGTCCTAGAATTTGATGTGATCTTAGGAATGGATTGGCTATATGAATATCGAGCTTGTATTGACTGTAGAGAAAAAAAAAGAAGAATTTCAAACTAAGGGTGGGGAGAAATTTGTGTATCGAGGAGATACTTATGATTAAGATCCACTAGCGTGATCATAGAATGGATAAGTGTACTTTGGAAGCCAATGAAGGAATGCGATAGAAGCATCCCTAACTTTTAGAGAATGTACGAGTAAGTATTTAAATTCGAGGATGAATTTTTTTTAAGGGGGGAGAATGTAACACCCACACCCACCCGAGGAGTTTCGTGATTGATTTCTTGAATTTAGAGCTATTATGTCAAAATATGTACATTTATGAAAACTCATGTGTGATGTGATTTATGAGTATATGGTATGTTAAATTAATTTTAATATGCCTAATATGAATTATTAGTATGAAATAAATGATTTATAAGAAGTGCATTAGCATAAAATAATTTATTGTACATAAAATGAATTTTCATGCAAAAAGGTGATTTTTAAGCATAAAATAATTTTATGAGTACTTTTAAAGTAAATATTTTGGGGGAATTTTCATAAAAATAATGAGAAAAATATTTTATTTTTAATTACCAATAATCAGCTCCAAAATTAAATAAAAAGCTCAAATACCCAAAAGCCTATTACACCAAAACACTACGAACCTAGCTCATTGAGGGTAATTTTCAAAATTATCCAAAACCTTAAATATAAGATGAAATTTGGCCAGCCTTGCTTCTAGCAGCTACCATTCTATTATTTCAATATTTAGGTAGAAAAATTCTCTCAAAATTATTCTCTCTACTGAAATTCACAAAATACCTATAAACTTTGTAATTTCTTGACCATATTCATAAATTTTTCTCTCCTTTCAATTTATTATTGGATTTCTATGAAACTTGTTTGCCCTATGCACTAAGAAGGGGGGTTGAATTGGTGGGAAATTAAAAAATGGATAGAAAGAGATAGGGAAAGAGAATGAACACAATCAATTTTACAATGGTTCGGGTATTAACGAACCCTATGTCCACTCCTCAATCTCAATTGGGTATTCTACTACTAGATGATGCTTACAAGGAGTTTCAAGCTCACTCCAAACTTACAATGTATTTTCAATGGCTCACACACAACCCTTACAAGTGTTTCCTTTAGGCTCACACTCAAACCTATACAAGAGTTTTCTAATGGCTCACTCTCAACCCAATAATATGTGTTTTCAAGGCTAACACTCAACCTTGTGAGCTATTAATGCTTTTACAACAACCAAAATGATAACAATTAAGAAGTAAAGGCTTTGAGAATTAAAATTATAAGAGTTTGGCTTAAATGAAAGTTGTTGGATTATTATGAGGGTCTTTGGAGGGGTATTTATAGCTTCTTCCCTCCAAATTCCTGTTACAAAGAGATACCAAAAAGGATCCTCACAATAGCCACAATATCTTGCATTAAATGCACTATCAGAGATGGGTTGCGATCACTAAGCCTTTTTTGCAATCATGACTCCATTTTCACAGTTGCGACTAGTATTTTGCAGTCGCAATCTTCATAATCCACAATGGCTAGATAACACATGGCACCTTCTCATTGGTTCTTCAACTATCCATTGTAGTCTTGGACTTCAGTATGAATTTCGCGGTCGTGACTACTAATTTACGATCACGAATGTTGGATTGCACTCATGGTCATGATTGCAACTGAGGTCACGATTCGCTCTAAGTGAAATTGATCAAATTGGCTTTTTAAGTTTCTTAGTTATGATTACATAGTTGTGGTAGTGATTTCATGGTTGCGGTTGCGAATTCATCATATTAGTCGTGACTCAAAAGCAATCCTATATACTTTGAAAGATTTTGATTTCCTTTCAATTTTAATCAATAAATATGATATATTCTGCAAAACAAACACTTGAACAAATATTAGATAACTTTCAATTTGATTGATAAGATCAAAATAGAGATTGACTAAGTCTTGAAATAACTTAGGTCAATAATCTCCCCCTTTTTGATTTTGACAATCAAATTAAACTTAAATATAAAATAAAAGTTAAATGTAAAATAACATTCAATTCATCAAGAGTTCTCCCCCTCAATTTATGCAACAAATGACAAAAGTAGAGAACATATTCTCAAAGTTATAATAAGGTGATGTTCATTTGAGTTTATTTAAGTTCTATATTTCTCCCCCATTGGCAATATCAAAAAGAAATAGAGAAAAATATATTGCAAAGGGAATAAAACAAAGAATAAAAAAGATAAAAATAGAGAAAATAGATAATTGCATTAATTTGAATTTGGTTAATGCCATAATACAATGCATGAAAAACATAAAGAATAAAATTTAAAACAAAGCAAAATAAACAAAAGAAAGAAGAAATTTGAAAAAGAAAATCTAAGTATCTCCTCCATCATTGGGTTCCTCTTCTTCTTGATGAGGGGCCTCTTCTTGTGTCTCCTCCTCTTCCTCACTAAATTCCCAATCTTGTAAGTTACATTGAGGGAGACCCATATGACCTTGCATATCAAATATGTCTTGGTGAATATGGTCTAGAAGGGAAAGTCCCTTTAATACTTTACAAAGAAGTTTATTGGTTTCATCTTAAGGTTGAGATGGAGGGACAATGGGAGGTATTTGAGGTTCCTCTTCTTGAGCTTGACTAGATTCACCTACCACCACTCTTGGTCTTTTTCTAATTCTCTCTTGTACACTAATATTTCCAAAGGTATATTCATCTTTCCCTTCTTCTTCTCTCAATGCCTTGGCATTGATCATATATTGAAAGTTAATAAGGGATTTTTTGATTGGTCTTTGGAGAATAGCTATATTGGGTGGAGTAAGAGCTCTAACATATTTGGCTATTGTAGAAATATGGGAAGAGAGTAGAATGGTGCCTTTTTTTTTGTTGAAGAAAGGTGAAGAAATTGGTTTACTAGAAACCTAGCAGTTTGGATTGGTTCTCCCTTAATAAGACCATAGAGGAAGAAAATATCTCTTTGGGAAACCTTTTCATTTCCATCCCCTCTAGCATTTATAGTGAGGGTGGCAATCCTATGAATAAGCCAAAGAGAAAGTGTCTTGATGTGTTTGGCAAAGGAGGATTTTAGATCAAACTTGGGTTCAATGGAAATTTCGGTCCAAAAAGAGTTGAGGTGAAGGGAGAAATCATTTATGGTGTAGGCACCCTCAATTTGGAGACCAAAGATGTTAGCAAGATCACTAAAGGAAAGCTCATAGAGGTGACCAAAAAATCAAAAATTGATGGCATAATGGCCATGGGTGGGATGAAGTTTTTTGTGGACAACTAGGGTGGCAAGGAATTCCCTAGTTAGCTCATCATACCCATCATCATCAACAAAAACAAACTTTCCCCATTCTAGATTTTTGAGGTAGCTAATGATTTTTGTGTTCTAAATGGATTTTTATTGTGTTTAGATGAAAAATATTGATTTAAATCATATTTTTATATATTACTATAATGATAAGAAAAAATTGAAAAGCCAGAGAACTCATGATTTTCACCCTACAACCTAAAATTAGAATTTTCATGCATATGTTGTACCATGGGATGCTAATTTGTACATAATTAAATTCTAAACTAATTTTTGTTATGTTTGAATGAAAAATAATGGTTTAAATCATGTGTTTGCATATTACTATAATGACTGAAAAGTATCGAAAATAAGAAAGATTCATGGATTCCTTCCTAAAACATAAAGTTGGAAAATTTCATGCATATGGACATCTATGGCTACTAATTCATAGGAATTCACATTCTAAAATGATTTTTGTTTTGATTACATGAAAAATCTTTGTTTAAATCATGCATTTGCATATTACTGTAATAAACAGAAAACGCAAAAAGTAAGAAAATTCATGTTTGTTCTTGAATGGGTGATTCGGCCTACATTTGGAATTCAATTAAAATGTCTATAATTTTTTTGTAATTTATTTAATGATTATTGACATGTATACATGAATAATAAATGATTAAATTGCATGTTAGTTGAAGGAATAATTCTAGACAAGTCTAGAGGCAATTAGGTATATCTAGGGTTTCCTAACCCTATTTCTATGTTGTGACTAATATATTTATGTGATTAAGTGATATGAGAAATAAGTTTTGGTGATAAGTTAATAATGAGTGAATGATCTTAAATGGATGATGAGATTAATTGTATGAATTTGTCATAAGAGATAAGCATGATACTTGATAGGTGACTTGTTAAGTTGACATATATGGAAAGTGCTAATTGATCATGATATATTGTGTTTGACTTTAGAAAAGTATTGATATGAGTTATTATGTGTTTTTAATGTGGGCCTATAAAGGCAAAGTATGCAGGACTATAAAAGTCAACATGTTATGTGTAAGTGATGAGTGCACTTCTAAGTGCAACACCAAGTATATCTGAATGTTATATGTGCAAGGGGTAGTATTAGATAAGATAGGATGATGTTAAATAAATACAAATTATCAAATTAAATATTATGGTAAAGCTTGAGGAGTAGTAGAAGTTCAAAGGGGACTATAAGTAATAGGAGCAAAGGAACCACAAAGTGAGTAAATATTATGTTTCTGAGTAAATATTATGTTTCAAGTTACAAGTATAAGTTATCATATTATGTGAACCTTTGATATCTTCAAACCCAAGTTCTTTTCCATTTTTTTTAATTATAACTATATGATTCCTTTGTTAAGCTTGGGTTGCCATAGGACAATTGGTCCAAAACTATCTTTTTTTTTTTATTTGTCGATCCTAATAAAGAACCTTTGTGAATTGTTGCTTTACCCTACTTTCTTTGTGGAACCACATTGTTTTTATCTTTTGTCCAACAAGTTAAACTGCTATTGCTATTATGTTATATGTGATTTCATTCTTTAATACTATTGTTATAAGTGATTGCCATTAGTGATTGCCATTACCTCTAGCTATGGTACCCATGAACTCTTTATACAAAAATCCTCATACCGATGCAGATAATCATCGGAACCTATGCACATGGTCTTAACCCAATGGATAGGGGTTGTGTATCAACCTCACCTAGAAGTGGTGGTTCTAGCCATGAGGCCTGATTAGTTTCATGAATCTTTATAAGATTACAAGTTAGGAGTTGGAATTTGGTATGATGCCACCTCTCCCTTAAATAAATTGAGTAAAGTCTTCACTCACCAGTGTATGCAAGTGAATTGAGTAGACTCTTCACTCATAAGTATTAAGTATGATTTTTGTGAACCTTATTAAAATTGCAAACAATGAGTCATAGCTACAAATCATGATCTGTGAGTTATAAGTTATGAGCCCTTTTTAAGGGATATGTGTTATTATATAAGTTATATTGTTTGCTCATTAATATCATATATCTCACTCTTTTTCTTTGTGTGGTTCCAGGTGAGCTTTATGAGACGGCAAGGTGATCACTCAAGTAACCTACTCTGCTTAGGAAATTTCCTTGTCAAAGTTCATTACTGTGCTATAAGATGATGAGTTTCTAGACGCTCTAGGAGTCCTTATTTTTTGAGTTTATATTTGGAAAATATTATTTATTTAATTTAATTTGGAGTCATAAATGTTCTTTTCATGTGGATTATTTTTAAAGTATTTTAATAGTATTCTTCCGCTGGTTAAAGTTTTCATTATTATTAGATAGTTATGTTAATGCGTGAGGATTTGGTATGATCCTAGGCTATTTTTGTATATGTATGAGTAGGTTCTACGGGCATGGGTGACCTTATGTCTCCTTATGTTCTAAGACCATCATATCTTTGAAATTGGGATATAATAATCTCATAGTTGGGGCATATCTTTTTAGGTCATCATCATCTTTTATCAATCCATCTCATCATTTAGCTCAAAGAGTTACTGCATAATCTCTTACATCTCTTGCATGTCCATCATGTCCTGATCTTTTATTAGGAATATGATTTCCAAGTTATCTTTTCTCACCAGTCCTTTGGCCACTCCTTATAGTAGTCCCCTTTAGCCAGCATGTCATCTACATTTAAGCTAATAGAGTGTCACCCCAAATGCCTCTTTAATCTCAAAATGACAATATTAGCTTGGCTCATCTTTTCCATGAATCATGCTACAAATAGCAAAATCATACAACCTCCCTAATCTTTTTTAGAATTTCTAACACACCTTTGAACCATTCCCAAACTTAAAAATCATACCATCCTTTTAAGCTTAAGCCTTATACCATCCATACAAGCTTAAGCCTTATATCATCCTTTCCTTGGCAAATTCTCATCATCTTCTAAAGGGCAAACATATGTTTAGAACCAAAAATCCCAAGTCTATCTGGACTCATCATCCTTAAAGCCGCTTTTCTTTAGCACAACCATAATCAAGTCATGTCTTGAAAAGCTTAAGAAGGGCTCGAACCACTCAAAATCAAGTTATTCCATATCTCTTTGGCAAAATCTCATTATCTTTGAAAAGACAAAGCCTCATTAGCAAATTGCATCACATATAAAGTCCAATAGAGTAAAGACCTACCAACCGTCTACTGGGCATTGAAAATCTGATGCAACCATGACAAAAGGCAAGCCCCTATCCATGAACATGCGGTATCTTTATGGCTAAAAATTGGAGCACCATATGTGAGATAAAGCCAACCATCTTCTAAAGAGGTCCAAAGACCCTTATAGAAAAGGCCAAGCTGAAAAGTTATCCTAAAACCCTTTTAACCAAAAACCTTCAAGCCTTCACCATAAAGCCTTGAAGCCCACGCCCAAAAGCCTTCATCATGAAGCCCAAATCAAGACGCCTTAACTATAAAGCCTAAATCAAAAAGCCTTCATAATGAAGACTAAACCAAGAAGCCTTCACTATGGTGCCCAAACCAAAAAGCCTTCACCATGAAACCCAAAGAGAAAAGCCTTCATCATGAAGCCCACTCCTAAAAAGCCTTCATTTATAAAGACCATAATCTCCTCCAATGCCAAATCTGACTAAGCCTTCCTGAGCTGGTTTCATAACCTAGCTAAGTCTTCTAAACCTGACTAAGCCTAAGGAAAAACTTAACTAAGCCTTCTAAATGAACTCCCCAAAGGCCATAACCTGACGAGCCTAAGGTAGAACTTGATCGAGCCTTCTAAATGAACTCCTCAAATGTCATAACTTAACCAAGTCAAAGTGCCAGACTCGACTAAGCCTTCCACGTGAACTTCTTTGAGGACAAACCCCATAAACTAACCTTGCCCAAACCTTTTAAACCTAATCATCTCCAAAGACCTGACCCTCCTGATCAAGCTCTCCAATCCAGCCTCAAACTAAATCTTCTCCAAAGTCATACTAAACTAAGTCTTTTAAATTGAATAGCTCGATCTTTCCTAAGACCACACCTTACTTGACTTTCCAAAATGACTTCTTTTTAAGCCCAACTAATAGCCATTGACCAACTAGCCTCATACTTGATATGCCTATTTCACCTCTAAGCTAGCTAATAACCAAAAAACTAAATGACCAAACCACTTTCCTATATTGGGGCACCTCCCTTCCAAATATTAGCCTTTCTGAAATAGAGGCTTCTTTCTCCCAAAGATCAACACTTTTATATCAGGCTGACCCTTCATAAATTCAAGGCATTCGATCATTGCATAATTATCCTACATTTTTGCATTAAACAGGCTTATGAATAAAAACTGATCATCAAACTATTGAAGTAAGATAGATCATCAACTTGATCAATCTGAATCAATCTCTTTTCAAAAAATCAATCTCAATCTCAGAATCAATATTTTTACTATTCCTATCAAAAAGGATCATTACTTTTTATGTTCCTACACAATAGGTTGGTCATCTTTTTTTATCCTATTAGACACAATCATCACTTTTTATTCTTATCAAAATGGACCATTACTTGTACCATTCCTACAAGACAGGATAGCTATCTTTATCATTCCTACCAGACAGGATGGTCATCTTTTTTATTCTATTTTTGAATCAATCTCTTTTCAAAAATCAATCTCAATCTTAGGATCATTACTTTTAATGTTCCTACCAAATAGGATAGTTATCTTTACCATTCCTACTAGACAGGATGGTCATCTTTTCAATACTACTATACAGGATCATTACTTTTCATTCCTACTAGAAAGGACCATTACTTTTACTATTCCTACTATACATGATAATTATCCTTACTGTTCCTACCAGACAAGATGGTCATCTTTTTTTATTCTACCAGACAAGATTCACACTTTTCATTTCTACCAAAAAGGGTAATTACTTTTATTGTTCCTACCAGACAAGATAGTTATATTTACCATTCCTATCAGATATGATGGTCATCTTTTTTATCCTACCAGATAAGATCACCACTTTGTCAATTCCTACTAGATAAGGTCATCATTATTCCTACTAGATAGGATCACCACTTTGTCTATTCCTACCAGGCAGGGTTGCTTTCATTTCTAGCAGATAGGATCACCACTTTTTTATTCCTACTAGACAAGGTCACTTTTTTTCTTAATAAAATCATCATTGCTACTAGATAGGATCATTATTTTATTGATTCCTACTAGATAGAGTCATTTTCTTTCTTACTAGACAAGATTATCATTCCTAATAGACAGGAATATTGCTTTTGATTGCTACCAAAAAGGACAACAACCAAATGATACTAGCAACCAAATCTCCTAAATATACTAGGGGCATCTTTCTTAAAATTCAACCACACCTTTCACCCAAATGTCTAACTCTGATCTAGACATTAATTTGGTTCCTATTACCATCGCTCATCACCAGGTTCGCTATTATCAGAATCGCTTTTCAAATAAAAATAATTATTATGGGGGTAGTTGTGAACCCTTGATTTTGCACCCTCCGGCATGCGTTTGAACCTTAGAAGCACTTAGGCTCAGAAAACAAAAATCTAGATGTGGAAAACTCTCAAAATAGGAAAATTAGAAAAATCAAAACATGTCTTTTTGACATTTGAACCCTTTTAAGTCATTCGGGGACTAAGTAATGAACACAACGCAACTAGAATCATGAAAAATAGATGAGAAACAAGCAAGAATAGATAAAAACAAGCAAAATAGGAGAGTCAGTGCTAGGTGCTGCACAATGCCGCAGAGCCTTCTACAGCACTATCACAGAGGCCTCTATGGCTGTGTGGCAACTCAAGCTTGTCCTATTTTTTTATAATCCCACATCAAAATCTAATGCCTTCTATACTTCAATCTTCCCTCTATATATAGAGGATCTCTCCATACTTCAAAGAATTAACTTATAGAGCTTGAAAAGCATTAACTTTAAGCAAACTGCTTTGCATTTGCACCTTGCTTCACAAAACAAGTTGGGGGTTTCTCCTTCATTTTGACTCAACTAGTTAAAGGCTTTTCGCCCACTTGTTCGAGATAAGTCTATTACCCAAGGCTCGTGTTGGGAGGTTTCTCCTTGATTCCTACCTAACTAGTTAAAGGCTTTTTGCCCACCTATTCGAGGCAAGTCTATTGCCTAAGGCTCATGTTCCCTGTCCAAGGCTAGCCACCATCCACCATCTAAAGCAAGCCGCCACACCATCCAGGGCTAGCCACCACCTGCCATCCAAAGTCAGCTGCTGCCCGCCATCTTAAGCTAGTCATTGCCCACTGTCCAAGGTAATCTTATTTTCCCTTAATTTTCATTTATCTAAATTTCCTTGCCTCTTTTACTTAGTTAATTAAATTAATTCATCTAGGTTGCTAGCTAATCAACTTAGTAGTCAATTAAGTTAATTAATTAACCCAACCCTCCCTTAATCAATCAATCAATCAAAACATGATAAAGTGGCTAGGCTAAACTAACCCCTTTGCAAGAAGGGAGAACTGTGTGGGTTTTTATTCCTATTCAAAGGGATATGTAGGCA
Organism: Reutealis trisperma; assembly: GCA_947687605.1. Taxonomy (NCBI): domain Eukaryota; kingdom Viridiplantae; phylum Streptophyta; class Magnoliopsida; order Malpighiales; family Euphorbiaceae; genus Reutealis; species Reutealis trisperma. Next base: position 249,533 of record CANTUT010000472.1, read on the forward strand.
TGCTTGGTTCAAGTATCGAATCCAATTAAAACTACCAACTCCCCCCTATCACCTTTTTTTCTTACTTTTATTTTGCTTTCCTTTACTTTGTTATTAAGCTTAGTTTGGGGAATGTGTGACTTTTCTAGAACCCACAAGGGCTAGAGGAGGTATCCCTTAAGTTTGGGATTTCATTGTAATATTAACTCTTTTTTGTTTTGAATTCTAATTGTGTATAAACTTTATGGATTGAATGATCATGCATATTATAAACTATTCATGCATTTTCAATTTTTCATGAAATATATTTTAAGTTACTTTTATATTAATTTTTCAAACTTATTTTGTTAAATTAAACCAAAAACCTAGTCCTCGAATCCTCTTTGGTTTTGAGGCTAGTGATCTTTTTCCTATAGGTAATAATTAGAGTTTGTTTTGTCATAATTTTATCTTATTTTTGGTTGTTTTAATTGTTAATTTATAGTTTATTTTATGATGCCTTTAACGTATTTGTTAAGTTATTTTTAGTTACATTAATAATTAAAAAAAAAGGAAGAAATCCCAGCGCCACGCAGTAGCTTACCTCCTACAGCCCACAAGCCTAGCAGCGTTAGCAGCAGCTTGCTTCATGCTACCTGCTTGTCCTAGCACCTAGCTGCCCATCCCAGCTCTCGCTGCTTTACATCTTAGCTGATATGGAAGATTATCTGAGATTTTGTAGGATTTTCATTCCTAAATTATTTTAAGAAAGGAGGAACAAAAGAAGAAGTTTGGTTGATTTAAATAGGGCCATCCGGAGGAAGAGGAAAATCTTAATTTTGATCTTGATTTTGGGAGGATTTTAGGCTAGATTTTGATTTGAATTTTTGAGGAAATTTTTGGGATAGTGTCTTCTCTTCCAATTTTTTATTGTCTTAATTTTATTTTTCAAATTTCAACACTTAGAGGAGATTATTTTTAATGATTTTGGGAATTCTTTGTGAAGACGCTAAGAGATTGGGTTAGAACATCGAATTGGTTTATAAGATTAATTTCTTAGTTATTTTCATCTTTTGATTATTGAATTGAAGATTTTAATTCAATGAATTCCTTTGATTTTAATAATTTGGAGATTATCATTATGTTTAGAACTAATTTCAGTCTTGTCTAGGGTTTGTATAATGTGTTCATGATATGGAATTGAATATAATCCCTTTTGATTATTTTTATTATTCCTAATTGAATTGATTGATTGTTTGACATAGGTTGTGAATGAAGGAACGAGAGTTGAAGTTCAATTTCAGAATTCATTCCTTTAGGATCTTAAAATCTAACAACCCACACCCACCCTAGGAATTTTCGTGATAAATTGCATGATTTAGAACTATTAAGGTTAAGTGTGTGCTTTTGTGAAAAATAGTGATCTAAGTGATTGATGAGCATGTGGCATATTAAATTAATTTTAATATGCATAATATGAGTTGCTATTATGAAATAAATGATTTACATGAAGTGCATTTGCATAAAAGAATTTATTTTAAATAAAATGAATTTTCATGCATAAAGACAAATTTTAAGCATAAAATGATTTTATGAGTATTTTAAAATAATTTTTAAAATAAATATTTTTGGGGGAAATATTACAAAAATAATAAGAAAAATATTCTTCTTTATTTTTAATTTTAATCAGCCCAAAATTTAAATAAAAACCCCAAATACCCAAAAGCCCACTACACTAAAATCCTCCTAACCTAGTTCATTAAGAGTATTAGTGAAAATTTCACCCAAACCCTAGTATATATTCTAAATTTCAGCCAAAATAGAGTTCCAGCAGCCATCACCTTAATTTTTCTGTATCATGGCAGAAAAATCCTCTCAAAATATTCCTCTCTACCGAAATTAAGAAAACACCTTTCCGTTTAGCGATTTATTGACCGTAATCGTAAGTTTTTCTTCTCTTTCAATTTCTAAACTGATTTCTATGAAATAAATTATGGGAAAATTGTTTTGAACTGGTTGATTACTGATTTTTACAGATTTAATTCTGTTTGGGTGAGTTTTTGGGAGAGAAAATCTATTTTCTACCGAAAACACAATTCTTTCCGCGGAATTTCTCCAAAGGTGAATTCTATAACTTAAAATCACAATTTTTATGCATATATGCCACTGCGGGGGGCAATTTGTGTATTGTTGTTCTCTAAAGTGATTTTTGATATGTTTTGATGAAAAATATTAGATTAAATAATATTTCTGCATATTTCTGCGATGACCGGAAAGTTTCAAAAAACAAAGGAGTTCAAGGTTTTTGTGTTAGAACTTAGAAGTTAGAAAATTCTCTTACTAAATTGATATGTGGCTGCTGATTTCTCTGAAGAAGTACTCTAATATGATATTTTTTTTGTTTGGATGAAAAATAATGATTTGAATCATGTGTCTGTTTATTGCTGTAATGAACAAAAAGCGCGAAAACTCATGATTTTTCACCTAAACCTTTAAACTTGGAATTTTTATGTATAAATACTATCTATGGCTGCCAAATCATGTATGGATGTATTCTAAACTGATATTTACTATGATTAAATGAAAAATAATAGTTTAAACAACCTGTTTACATATTTCTGAAATGACCGGAAAATACTCAAAACAAGAAAACTTATGGTTTTGTGCTCTATAATTCAAAAGTCGAATTTTTATGTATAAACAACACCAGGTGTGGCCGATTCATATGGATTAAAATTCTAAGATGATTTTTGTTGTGTTTACATGAAAAATCTTAGTTCAAACCATATTTTTACATATTTCTAAAATAGACAGAAAGTGCAAAAAGAAAAAGAATTTAGTTTTACTTTGGTGATGCATTCGACCTACATGAATATTTTTGTCCCAATGTTTACAATTTTTATGTGATGTGTTTTGATGATTATTGACATGTATGTCCATATAATAAATGATAAAATTGCATCTTAGTTAAAGGTATGATCCTAGATAAGCTTAAATGCATTTTGGTATACTTAAGGTATCTTAACCTTATATTGTGATTAGAATACAAATATGATCGGGAAATATGGAACTAGATGTTATGGTGACATGATAATAAATACATGGTTTTGAGTTGATGAAGTGACAATTGAATAAAAAGGATCATAAGAGTTAAGCATGACACTTGAAAGGTTAATTGTTAAGTTGACATGTATAGAAGTGTAAAGTGTATTAAGATGATTGTTAAAGTAAAAAGATATTGAGCTAATAATAAATATGTGCATGGGTAGTTATGGGATAGGAGCATCATGAGTAAATAAATACTAAATATTAAATCAAATATTATGTTAGAGTTTAAGGAGCTTTAGAAGGGCAAAGGATCTACATTTACTAGGAGCAAAGGAACCCCAAAGTGAGTAAACATCGTATTCATTCTATAAGTATGAGTAAACACTATGTTTATGTTACAAGTGCAAGTAACATTTTGTTATGTTACAAATATGTGATATCATATTATATGAGCCTTTGACATTTTTGAAACCCAAGTTCTTTCTATTCTAAAATATTATTATATGATTTCTTTGACAAGCTTGGGTTGCCAAAGGACATTTGGTCCAAAACTATTTTGTTTATCCAATGAGAATTTTTTGTGATTAACACCCTAACTTATATTCTTTTTGGAACTACACTATTATTGTATCTTTTGTTCAAAAGTTAATCCACTATTATTATTGGGATACATGTTATTATTGCCTTATGTGATATTATTAATTATGATTACCATTAGCTCTAGCTATGGTACCTTTAACCCTTTATGCAAAATCCTCGTGCTGATGTGGGTAATCATTGGAACCTGTGCACATGGTCTTAACACAATGGATAGGGATAGTGTATCCACCTTAGCTAGAAGGGGCGGTTTTAGAGATAGAGCTTGATCAGCTTCATGCCTTATAAGTGATAGGAGTTGGAATTTGGTACAAGGTCACCTCTCCTTTATAAGTTTGAGTGATAGAGCAATAGCCTTCACTCTTTATAAGTTATAAGTCTGATTTTTGCAAACTTGCCAAATTGAACCCTTGCTAAATTGCAACTTGATTCATGAATTATAAATTATGAACTTTATGTATAAGCTATGTGTTTCCTTTTTAAAGGAATATGTGATATGTATGTGCCTTATCGTTTACTCATTGAGATCATCTATCTCATCCCTTTTTCCTTGTGTGGTTCCAGGTGAGCAAATGTGAGGAGGCAAGGTGATGGCTCAAGCATTCTACTTCGCTTGGGGGATTCCTTATCCAAGTTATCAACAATACTATTTTATGAAGTCTTTTCATTTGATTCTCCGGGAATATTGTTTGACACTCATTTGAGATATATTATTTTCCTTATGGATTTCATGTGTAATGTTTAATTATAGACTTTCGCAATTAAAGATATTCATCTAAATGTTTAAAATGAGTTATTGTAAGAGATTTAGTAAGATCCTAAGCATGATTTTTTTATGAGTAAGTGGGTTCTATAGGCGTGGGTGACCTTATGTCTGCCTATGTTCTAGGATCGTCATATCTTTAAGGTTGGGATGTGACAAAGGTGGTATCAGAGCCATAGTTTTAAAAGTCTAGTTTAGGCTTGTTTTATATGAGTTGCTTAAGTATAACCTTGGAGCATAGGAATTTTCCTGTCATGTTACTTACAGTCTATCGCTAGCATATTTTTGCGAAATCCTAGTAGATTTTAGAAATCCTTGTTATTGGTTTGCTTGCCTTATGATTTTTCTGACAGATGACCAAGAAGATTTCACCTGCTCGAGGACCACGACCTAGAGCACCCTGTGTGACCTGTAAGAGGACTTGGCCGAAGATGTTTGAGGAAGTCATATCTATAATTTGCCCCATAAAGGAGGAGACCTCTGACGAAGAGGAGGACCCTAAGGAGTGCTTAGATCTTGATTGGGTTTATAGTAAGATCCAAAAATTAGAGGATAACTATTCATACTTGAAGGAGGAAAATTGATGTCTTAAGGTTTTGATTCATGCACTAAGAAAGGATATAGAGCAACTCAGGTCAGGGATTGTTGAGCATGAAGGAGATTACTCGCTAGTGAGGTATGCATCTTCAACTATTCGCCATCAAGATAGAGATCTTCTTCGCTATCGATGTGGCAGCAATGGCCATGTTGCTCTTGATTGCTTTGGAGGTGGACACAAGAACTAGGCGGACTAAATATGATGATTGACATAATGGCATAACACTTTATATGATATGAATGATTTTCCTTAATTGCCTAGTTACCTAGTATGAGATGATTTCTTTCATTATTATGATATGGTGTGATATTATGAGATATATGCTACTTGATTATGATATGTGATATGTGCAAAACTATGTGATATGCGATACATATATGACATGTGCTTACTGATATGATACGATAAACGCATGATGAAGTGTGCTAGTATAAGGTAGGATTAAAGGGGTTAGGTCAGGGGGTTAGTACTAAATTCCCTTATTATGAATGACAGAATGCCTCCCAAGAAGAAGGTTCACACAGCTGCCTAATTCATTAGGGCTAATGATGATGTTATATCGGACACTACATCGAATGCTACCTCTGCACTTGTACTATCAGGAGAAAGATCCAACTGAGATTAAAGATTGATATGTATAATGTTATGAGGTATGAAATACTTACATGTTACTATGGTTTGATATATGAATTATATAGAGTTATTATATTTGTGATTGATGTCATAGGAAGAGAAACGATATTTAGTAATGATCAGTAGGAGGATGAAATAAATTAGTTACATTATATATACATAAGTATACAGTATGAAGTAAATGAAGTATATTAAGGAACTTGGGGTTTAGTTACTATCATATACTAAAATAGCAATAAAGGTAGGAATTTCTCTATCTATAATAGCAAGAAAGGTAGGAATTTCTCTATCACTTATGTAGATATCGATTATAGTCAGAGGAGGAATATTTATCTAGTGTGACTTGAAAGAAGAAGGTATCATTCCCATTTGAATTTTTAGGTGCAAGATGCTTGATTAATTATAGTGCTACCCATTGTTTTATGTCACCTTGTTTTGCTAAGTACCTAGGTATAAATAAGGAATTGATGAGTGCACCTTTAGTAATATCAACTCTTAGGGGAAGTGAGGGAAGTAAGGTAGGAGTATGGGGGTTATGATGTAGATGTTAATGGATAAAAACTTCTGGTGGTATTGCTAGAATTCGATGTACTAGAATTTGATGTGATATTAGGGATGGACTGGTTATATGAGCATGGAGCTCGTATCGACTGTAGACAGAAACTTGTCAACTTTTAAACTAGAGATGGGAAGGAGTTTGTGCACTAAAGAGATAAGAATGAGAATCCTTTGAACTTGATATCGGCCTTAGGAGCAAGATGGATGTTAAAGAAAGGATGCCAAGCATACCTAGCCCATTTAATCGACACTGACAAGGAAGCTACCATTCGAGATGAGAACATTCCAGTGGTGGATGAGTTCATGGATGTCTTTCCAGAAGATTTACCAGGATTACCCCCCGATAGTGAGATCGAGTTTAACATTGAACTACTACCTAGTATGCAACCTATATCGATATTGCCATATCGTATGGCACCAATGGAGCTAAAGGAGTTAAAGATGCAATTGCATGATCTACTTAATAAGGGTTTCATTCGACCAAGCAGTTCACCATAGGGCACTCCAGTATTGTTCGTGAAGAAGAAAGATGGCTTGTTCCGAATGTGCATTGACTATTGCCAACTTAACAGGGTCACTATGAAGAATAAATACCCATTGTCGAGGATCGATGATCTTTTTGATCAATTGCAAGGAGCTGGACACTTCTCCAAAATCGACTTAAGGTGTGGCTATCATCAACTAATGATCCGAGGAGAAGATATCTGCAAGACTGACTTTCGTACTAGATATGGACACTATGAGTTCACGATTTTGCCATTCGGCTTGATGAATGCTCCTGCTGCTTTCATAGACTTGATGAATCGAGCATTCAAGCTATTGCTTGACAAATTCATGATCATTTTCATTGACGACATCCTAATTTACTTAAAGAATAAAGAAGAACATGAAGAACATCTGAGGATCGTGCTTCAAATGTTGCGTGAGCACTAACTCTACGCTAAGTTATCCAAGTGCGAATTTTGGTTAGAGTCTGTCAACTTTCTTAGACATGTAGTAAGTAAGGAAGGGATTCAAGTTGATCCTAAGAAAGTTAAAGTAGTAGCAAATTGGCCAAGGCCTATAATAGTTTTGGAAGTACAAAGTTTCTTAGGCATGGCGGGATATTATCGTAGATTCGTAGAGGACTTTTCTAAGATAGCAACTCCATTGACCAAGTTTACTAGAAAGCATGTTAAGTTCAATTGGGAAGAGTCTTGTTAGAAGAGTTTCAAAAGCTCAAGAAGTGTTTGATATCGGCTCTAGTTTTGACATTACCAGAAGGAGAAGGAGGGCTCACTGTCTATTGCGATGCTTCGAGAGTAGGACTTGGGTGTGTTTTGATGTAAAAAGGTAAAGTCATCGCCTATGCATCACGAAAACTAAGGAGACATGAAGTGAATTACCCTACTCACGATTTGGAATTAGACGCAGTAGTGTTTGCTCTAAAGATCTGGAGACATTACATGTATGGGACAAATTGTGAGATCTACACGGATCATAAGAGTCTTCAGTACATCTTGAGCCAAAGAGACCTCAACCTGAGACAAAGGAGATGCATTGAACTATTGAAGGATTATGACTGTTAGATTCTCTACCATCCTGGGAAGGCGAATGTAGTGGCAGATGCCTTGAGTCAGAAGTCAATGGGAAGCCTAGCCCATATGGATGTGAGGAAGAGGCTGATCGTGAAGGAAATAAAAGAATTATTTAATCAAGGATTGAAAATGGAGATTAGAGGATCAAGAGTTTTATTGGCTCATTTTTAAGTAAGGCCTAAGTTAATGGAAGAAATAAGGGATTCACAAGATAGGGACCCACACATGATGAAGTTGTAGGATGAGATGATAGAAGGAAAAAACTCTGAGTTTAAGGTGGCCAATGGAATTTTAAAGTGCAAGAATAGAGTATGCGTGCCTGATGTGGATGGATTAAAGGAAAGGATATTGAAGGAGGTAGATCAGACACCTTACTGTGCTCATCCTAGAACTACCAAGATGTACCATGATGTGAAAGCTAACTATTGATGGCCTGGATTGAAGAAAGATGTGGCTAAGTTTGTAGCATCCTGCCTAACTTGCCAGTAAGTCAAGTATGAACATCAGCAACCCTTAGGATTGCTACAAGAGATACGACTACCTGAATGGAAGTGGGAACACATCACTATGGACTTTTTTGTTGCCTTGCCTAGAACCTCTAAAGGACATGATTCTATATGGGTCATAGTGGATAGATTGACAAAGTCTGCTCATTTTCTAGGAGTTAAGACCACATATTCTGCAGCTCAGTATGCGCAGTTGTATGTAGATGAGATTATGAAACTACATGGAGTGCCAATTTCTATTATCTCAGATCGAGGAACTTAATTCACCTCAAGGTTCTGGCAGAAGTTGCAAGAAGCATTAGGAACACAACTAGATTTCAGTACGACATTTCACCCTCAAACAAATGGCCAGTCTGAAAGAACAATTTAGACACACGAGGATATGCTAAGGATGTGTGTCTTGGACTTTGGCGGTAGCTAGGATAAGTATTTACCCTTGATTGAATTCGCCTACAATAATAGCTATCATTTACCCATCGGTATGGCGCCATACGAAACATTGTATAAGAGAATATGTCATTCTCTGATTTGTTGGATTGAACCTAGAGACAAGAATGTAGAAATGCCTGAATTACTTAAAGAGACTACGAAAAAAGTACCATTAATTCAAGATCGACTGAAGATGGCTTTCAGTCGATAAAAGAGTTATACGGACCCTAAGCGGAAAGAAATCCAATTTGCCGTGGGAGATCACGTGTTCTTAAAGGTCTCTCCAATGAAAGAAGTTATGAGATTTGGCAAGAAAAGAAAATTATCACCTCATTTCATTGGTCCTTTTGAAATCTTAGGTAAGGATGGAGAGGTGTCTTATAGACTTTCCCTGCCTCAAACTTTGGCACATGTGCACCCGGTGTTCCACATCTTAATGCTAAGGAAATATGTGTCAGATCCATCTCACGTTCTTTTACCTGCAGACATTATGTTAGATGAACAACTATCCTATGAGGAGTCACCAATAGCTGTAGTGGATCAACAATTAAAGAAGCCAGGAAATAAGGAGATACCCATGATTAAGGTTCAGTGGCGAAATCATGGGATAGATGAGTACACTTGGGAAGTAGATGAAGAAATGCGACAGAAGCATCCTCAGCTATTCAAGAGCAACTAGGTAAGGATTTAAATTTGATGATGAATTTCTTTTAAAGGGGGAAGAATGTAACAACCCACACCCACCCTAGGAATTTTCGTGATAAATTGCTTGATTTAGAACTATTAAGGTTAAGTGTGTGCTTTTATGAAAATTAGTGATCTAAGTGATTGATGACCATGTGGCATACTAAATAAATTTTAATATGCATAATATGAGTTGCTATTGTGAAATAAATGATTTACATGAAGTGCATTTGCATAAAAGAATTTACTTTAAATAAAATGAATTTTCATGCATAAAGACAAATTTTAAGCATAAAATAATTTTATGAGTATTTTAAAATAATTTTTAAAATAAATATTTTTGGGGGAAATATTACAAAAATAATAAGAAAAATATTTTCTTTATTTTTAATTTTAATCAGGCCAAAATTTAAATAAAAAGCCCAAATACCCAAAAGCCCACTACACTAAAATCCTCCTAACCTAGTTCTTTAAGGGTATTAGTGGAAATTTCACCCAAACCCTAGTATATATTCTAAATTTCGGCCAAAATAGAGTTCTAGTAGCCATCACCTTAATTTTTCTATATCTTGGAGGAAAAATCCTCTCAAAATATTCCTCTCTACCGAAATTAAGAAAACACATTTCTATTTTGCAATTTCTTGACCGTAATCATAAGTTTTTCTTCTCTTTCAATTTCTAAACTGATTTCTATGAAATAAATTATGGGAAAATTGTTTTGAACTGGTTGATTACTAATTTTTACAGATTTAATTATGTTTGGGTGAGTTTTTGGGAGAGAAAATCTATTTTCTACCAAAAACACAATTCTTTCCGTAGAATTTCTCCAAAAGTGAATTCTATAACTTAAAATCACAATTTTTATGGATAAAAGCCACTAGGGGGGCAATTTGTGTATTGTTATTCTCTAAACTAATTTTTGATCTGTTTTGATAAAAAATATTAGATTAAATAATATTTCTGCATATTTCTGCGATGACCAGAAAATTTTGAAAAACAAAGGAGTTCAAGCTTTTTGTGTTAGAACTTAGAAGTTGGAAAATTCTCTTACTAAATTTATATGTGGCTACTGATTTCTATGAGGAAGTACTCTAATATGATATTTTTTTTGTTTAGATAAAAAATAATGATTTGAATCATGTGTCTGTTTATTGCTGTAATGAACGAAATGCGCGGAAAGCATGAAAAGTCATAATTTTTCACCTAAACCTTTAAACTTGGAATTTTTTTATATAAATACTATCTATGGCTACCAAATCATGGATGTGTTCTAAACTAATATTTGCTATGATTGAATGAAAAATAATAGTTTAAACAACATGTTTACATATTTCTGAAATGACCGGAAAATACCAAAAATAAGAAAACTCATGGTTCTGTGCTCTATAATTCAAAAGTCAAATTTTTATGTATAAACAACACCAAATGTGGCCGATTCATATGGATTAAAATTCTAAGATGATTTTTGTTGTGTTTACATGAAAAATCTTGGTCCAAACCATGTTTTTACATATTTCTAAAATAGACAGAAAGTGCAAAAAGAAAAAGAATTTAGTTTTACTTTGGTGATGCATTCGGCATACATGAATATTTTTGTTCTAATGTTTATAATTTTTATGTGATATGTTTTGATGATTATTGACATATATGTATGTATAATAAATGACAAAATTGCATCTTAGTTAAAGGTATGATCCTAGATAAGCTTAAATGCATTTTGGTATACTTAAGGTATCTTAACCTTATATTGTGATTAGAATACAAATATGATTGGGAAATATGGAACTAGATGTTATGCTAACCTAATTATAAATACATGGTTTTGAGTTGATGAAGTGACAATTGAATAGAAAGGATCATAAGAGTTAAGCATGACACTTGAAAGGTTAATTGTTAAGTTGACATGTATAGAAGTGTAAAGTGTATTAAGATGATTGTTACAGTGAAATGATATTGAGGTAATAATATTGTGATGACCTTAGAAAGGTATTAACATGATTGTAATGTGTTCTCATGTGAGCCTATAAGGCCTAAGTGTGCAAGACTTTTAAAGTCAACGTATTATGTGCAAGTGACGAGTACACCTTTATGTGGACTCTAAGTGTATGTGTATGCTATATATGCATGGGTTGTTATGGGAAGGGAGCATCATGAGTAAATAAATATTAAGTATTAAATCAAATATTATTTTAGAGTTTGAGGAGCTTTAGAAGGGCAAAGGGTCTACGTTTACTAGGAGCAAATGAACCCCAAGGTGAGTAAACCTCGTATTTATTCTACAAGTGTGAGTAAACACTATGTTTATGTTACAAGTGCAAGTAACATTTTGTTATGTTACAAATATGTGATATCATGTTATGTGAGCCTTTGACATTTTTGAAACCCAGGTTCTTTCTATTCTAAAATATTATTATATGATTTCTTTGACAAGCTTGGGTTGCCAAAGGACATTTGGTCTAAAACTATTTTGTTTATCCAATGAGAATTTCTTGTGATTAACACCCTAACTTATATTCTTTCTAGAACTACACTATTATTGTATCATATTCTTTCTGGAACTACACTATTATTGTATCTTTTGTTTGAAAGTTAAACCACTATTGTTATTGGGATACATGTTATTATTGCCTTATGTGATATTGTTAATTATAATTACCATTAGCTCTAGCTATGGTACCTTTAACCCTTTATGTAGAATCCTCGTGCCGATGCAGGTAATTAATGAAACCTATGCACATGGTCTTAACCCGATGGATAGGGGTAGTGTATCCATCTCAGCTAGAAGGGGCAGTTCTAGCCGTGGAGCCTGATCAATTCATGCCTTATAAGTGATAGGAGTTGGAATTTAGTATAAGGCCACCTCTCCTTTATAAGTTCAAGTGATAGAGCAATAACCTTCACTCTTTATAATTTATAAGTGTGATTTCTATAAACTTGCCAAATTGAACCCTTGCTAAATTGCAACTTGATTCACGAATTATAAATCTTGAACTTTATGTATAAGCTATGTGTTTCCTTTTCAAAGGAATATGTGATATGTATGTGCCTTATCATTTACTCATTAAGATCATCTATCTCACCCCTTTTTCCTTGTGTGGTTCCAGGTGAGCAAATGTGAGGAGGCAAGGTGATGGCTCAAGCATTCTACTTCGCTTAGGGGATTCCTTGTCCAAGTTATCAATAATACTATTTTATGAAGTCTTTTCATAAGATGCTCCGGGAATATTGATTGACACTCATTTGAGATATATTATTTTCCTTATGGATTTCATGTGTAATGTTTAATTATAGACTTCCGCAATTAAAGATATTCGTCTAAATGTTTAAAATGTGTTATTGTAAGAGATTTGGTAAGATCCTAGGCATGATTTATTTATGACTAAGTGGGTTCTATAGGCGTGGTGACCTTATATCTCCCCATGTTCTAGGACCGTCATATCTTTAAGGTTGGGATGTAACATAAAATGAATTAGAAATATAAGTTTTAAGATTATGCTTTAGTTTTTGATATATGATTTGATAGAATGATTTCTATGAATGTGATTGCTAATAGATTGATTTTTGTTCTTTGAATTGTTAGAAACTAAGGCTTTTGAGTAATCAATTAGGTATATTCATAAACATATAGGATTGATAAACTGAATACAAACCCTAGGCATCATTCATTCATTGTTTTAAAACCTATTGCATTTTAATCCACATTTATTTTAAATTTCCTGTTTTGCAATTATTTCTTTTCAAAACATTCTACTTCTTTTCATTTAATTTGCTTAAAATCAAAACAAATATTTCCATTTGCAATTCCTTAAGAGATACGACCTTGGGTGCTTTCAATATACTTCAATTGCCCTTTATACTTGTAGGTCGCTTTTTGACAAGTTATTTTGAGGCGAACAGAGTCAAATGGGTTTTTCCTTATATTTTCCCAAATAAAAATAAATTAAGGTAGCAACTCTAAGAAACAATTTTCAAATCTATCAAAGACAACCCTGAGGGCTTCCTTGTGAGTTCTTTCTTAAATGAGCGTTTCGATTTTCTTTAGCAAATTGGACTGGTGCTTAGTCGATGCCTCATATTATTGGCCTTTAACACTAGTCAAGTCAAACCCATTAGACCATCAAATATTGTGATTTGAACATCATATGTCTTAGATACTTATTGATGTTATTGACATACAATGTATCATGTACTTGTAATATCATATGCTTCATAATACTTCAAAGAAAACATTCAAACCAAATATATCACCCATATATTTCTATAACTGATGATGTAACTGTTTGAATTTTTTTGATTTAATATCTTATTTAGAAGATTTTTAGGCCTTTTTGATTTAGTCTCACTTCGCACATTATCCATTTTAAGTATACATCATATGCATTCATATATATCCCATATATATATTTCATAAAATGGACAACATACATACATGTGTGATTATGGATTCTATGGATCCACTACCTAGCCATAAGGAATGGATTAGGGATTTAGGTTAATCAAATTACAAGCATAAGTATAATACCAAGGATTTCATAACTCATTCTAGTTACTAATGACACCATAAAACATGACCTTTGAATGTTAGCATAGTACAGAAATAGTAAGGGAATCGGTTAGAAACTTTATGACATCATTTGAAACATTTGCCTAGTTTAGGATTCTAGTATGATTAATTGTGCTCTAATGAACTAAATAGAGCTCATATGATAATTTATGAGGTATAGGAAGAAGATAGAGAGTACAATTTAGAAAGTCAAAGTGAAAAGAAAGAAAGAAATAAGGCGACATTTTAACCATGTTAATGGGCTTATAGACTTGCTAATGGACCTTGAAACATCTAAGGCCCAAGCCTAATAGTAAGGCCGGCCCATGGGCCTAAAGTTAAAGGAAACATCAAGCCTATAAGTTAGAATGTAAGCCCAACAAAAATTTGATGTAGAGATGGAGCCACCAAAGGTTGAAGGAAACATCAAGCCTATTATGTTATATTATTATGTACTCACTGAGCTTGTCTCTTTCCATAGTTGTTTAAAATTTTTTAGGTTAAGGTGACTCATTAGCAATGTAAATTCTGAGCTATACTTCTCCACTTAGGAAATGCTCTGCTAAATTGCCATCTTTTGAGTTTTGTATATGCCACTTCAAGGATAATCTATCTAGAGCTCCATGGTGTTTGAAGGATTAGTACTAAATGTACTAAATTGAAAAGTATTGTAAACTAATGGTAGTACTTGTTATTTATATAATTATAGAAGTGAGTAAGAAATGTATGGATGGTATTTATTAATATTTGAATGATACATCAACCTATTATTATTGAATGGCATTAAAGTGTAATGGCTATAAGTGAATGGACAAAGTAATAATGTAAATGGTAAAGAGTAAATGGGGTTTTGATCTTAGGACAAGTTATAATATAGAATATGCTAACTGATGATAAGTTCCATGGGGTCCTACAGGTTTAGATGACCTTATGTCTCTCTAAGCTCTAGAACTATCACAACCTAAAAATTGGATTGTGATAATAAGATGTAATAATCCACACCCACTCTAGGAGTTTTCATGACCAATTTGCTCGACATAGAATTATTAAGACTAAATGTGTGCTTTTATCGGAATCTATGTGCTATGTAATTTTTGAGTTTGTGTCATCTTAAATTAATTTTAATATGCCTAATATGAGTTATTATTATGAAATAAATGATTCATATAAAGTACAATAGAATAAAATAAATTATTTTAAATAAAATGAATTTTCATGCATAAAGGCATTTTTTAAGCACAAAATGATTTTATGAATATTTTAAAATAATTATTAAATAAATGTTTTGGGGAAAATTTTAATGAAAATAATAAGAAAAATATTTTTATTTTAATTACTCATAATCAGCTCCTAATTTAAATAAAAAGCCCAAATACCTAAAAGCCCACTACCCAAAAACCCTTATAACCTAGCTCAATAAGGGTATTAGTAGAAATTGCCCAAAACCCTACATTTAAATATGAAAATTTTGGTCAGCCCTTCATTCCAATAGCTATCATTATGTTATTTCATTATTTTGGCAGAAAAATTCTCTCAAAATACTTCTCTCTACCGAAATTCATAAAAATCTTTATAAACTTGCGATTTCGCGACTGTTTCGTAAATTTTTCTTTTCCTTTCGATTTTCTATTTGATTTTTATGAAACTAATCTTGGGAAAATTATTTTGAACTAAATATTTATTGATTTTTACTAATAAAATTTGGGCTAGGTGATTTCTTGAAAGAAAAATTAATTTTTCTATCGAAAGCACCAACCTCTCTACGCAATTTCTCTAAAAGTGAATCTTGTAAATCAAAATTGAAATTTTTATGCATAAACAATACCAAAGGGGGAGATTTCTATATCATTGCATTCTAAACTGATTTTTGATGTGTTTAGATGAAAAATATTGAATCAAATCATATTTTTTCATATTACTGTAATGACCGAAAAGTTTTAAAAAATAAAGGAATTCAAGGTTTTTGTGCTTGAATTTAGAAGTTGGAAAATTCTATGATTATTTATACATGTGGCTATATATTTGTATATGGATGGATTCTAATATGATATTTGTTTTGTTTGGATGAGAAATAATGATTTAAATAATTTGTTTGCGTATCACTGTAATGAACGAAAAGTGCAGAAAGCTTGAAAACTCATGATTTTCACCCTAAACCTTGAAATTTTGAATTTTCATGCATAATTATGATCAATGGCTGCTGATTCATACATGTGGATGTTCTAAACTGATATTTTCTATGATTGAATGAAAAATAATGGTTTAAACCACCTATTTACATATTGTTGTAATAACCGAAAAACACTGAAAACAAGAAAACTCATGGTTTTTCATCCTAAAACTTAAAATTGGAAATTTTCATGCACATGAATGTACATTGAGCCAATTCCTACATATCTATGTTCTAAAATGATTTTTGTTTTAATTACATAAAAAATCTCGATTCAAACCATATTTTTATATGTTACTGTAATAGATAGAAAGTGCGAAGAATAAGAAAATTTAGGTTTTTCTTTGAATAGGGCATTCAGCCTACGTTGACATTTTTATCCTAATGTCTATAATTTTTATGTGATGTATTTTGATGATTATTGACATGCATGTATGTATGATAAATGGTTCAATTGAATGTTGGTTTAAGGAATGACTATAGACTAGCCTAGAGGCAATTTGGTATACTTAAGGTATCTTAACTTTATATTAGGATTAATATGTGAATGTGATTGGATAATATGGAAGTATGTTGTATAATGAGTTAATAATGATCTTGAATCTATGAAGAGATTGATTGAAGGAATTGGTCATATGAGATAAGCATGATGCTTGAAAGGTTATTTGCTAAGTTGACATGTATGGAAGTATTAAGTGTACTAAGATGATTATTAAAGTGAATTGATATTAAGATAATGATATTATGATGACCTTAGAAAGGTATTAACATGATTGTAATGTGTTTTTGTTTGGGCCTATAAGGGCTAAGTGTGTAAGACTTTTAAAGTCAATATGTGATGAGCAAGTGATGAGTGCACTCTTATGTGCAACTATAAGTGTATGTGAATGTTATATATGCATAGGGTAGTTATGGGATAGGATAGCACCATAATTAAATAAATACTAAGTATTGAATTAAATATTATGTTAGAGCTTGAGGAGTTTTAGAGGTTCACAAGTGCTATGTATACTACGAGCAAAGGAACTTTTCTTATAAATTGTAATAAAGTATATTTTTAGCTTCCGTAACTTAAGGTTTTTCCTTTATAAAAGGTTTTATTAAATTAATTTATGAGGTTCGGTATGATCCTAGGCAATTTTTGCATATGTATGAGTGGGTTCTACAAGCGTGGGTAACCTTATGTCTCCTCATGTTTTAGTACTGTCATGTCTCTAAAGTTGGGATATGACATAAGATTACAACATTTGCATCTTTATGCTCCTGTTGGGCATCTTCATAGGTGGAACCACTTCTTGATCTTGCATCTCCACATCTCCATATGTACATTACTATCCTTAGCATTTCAAGGTGAAATTACAAAAATAAAAGTGCTTAAAAGCTCAATGAAATTAATTTACAATCTAAATAAGTAATTAACATTTAATTACATCCCATCAAATAATAAAATTAATTATTACACATCCACATAAGAAATCATACATTATGATTTCTTAATCCATGATCAACCATCCATGCCTCTCAAACAACAACCATCATGCCTCTCAAACAATAACAAAACATATATATACAATAGTTACATTTATAGATATGTTGTTCAATATTGGAACATTTCAACAAAATCCATTTTGAATATCACATATTCAAGGTTTCTATAACTTAAAATCATATTTTAAGTCATAGAAATTTATTTGATTGAAAAATAAATCCAAAACAATTTTGGAAAAAATAAAAATTAGGTGCAAACACAGTGGATTCAGGGCCACGAAGGATTCTCAGGCATGATACTAGTATAGCGGGCATAATTTCCATGATTGAAATAACAATGCTTATTTTGATCCGTAAGTTCATGGGCATGACATCAATATTGTAGTCATGATATATGAATCAAGATTGCGATTCTTGATTTGAGGTCAAAACTTTTATGTCAGAGAGCACAACATTTTGTGCATCAACTCTTTTTTAACGATATCAAAACCTCTAAAACAACACATATAAAAGCTTTACATAGAAATTATGCGGCTCTAAAACCAATAAAAGGAATGGTGGAGCCAATCATAGCGGAAGCAAGGCAGCAGGGTGAAATTTCAAACATTTTAAAATTTCACTACACATAATTATATTCAAACATTCATTCAAGAAATCAACTAATTGTGTAAAACACATATGCATGGGAATAATAAGGAAGAGTAATCATATTACCTCTTGAAGGTTCCTTCTTTCCTTATTAAAGAGCTCCCCAAGTGTGAAGCCTCTAGATCATCCACACCTAGCTCACCTTCAAGTTTTCATTTGGTTTCTTTGGTGTTTTTGAATCCCTCTCTTAGTTGCCTAATATTGATTCAAGATTTTCACTCAACAACCCTTAGGAAGATAAGATTTTCCTTTGAATTGTTTTGGACTAAACTCATTTTCACAAAGAACAAAGAGAAGAATCAAAGATCAAAACAAAAATTGAAAAAACTCTTTCCTCATCTTTCCTTTCTCTCTATCAACTTCTTTTTCTAAAAGCATCAAAATGAAAAATGATGTTCACTTAATGAAGAAAAAGAACATAAACCCTTTACATACATCTTTTCTCAAGACTTAACCCTTAAGTCTTTGCCAAAAGACTCTTAAGCCCTTTTATACTTTATGCTTTATTATAAAATGTCCATTTTACCCTTTAGGCCTAATGAATATTTCAATAAAGCCAATTAAAGTGGTGTGAACCCTCAAATTTGCACCCTCAGGATCCAACTGTAGCTTGACACTTGCTAAGATTCGTGTGCTAGGCATACAGCGGTCCCGCTAGCTGATTAGCGGGCAGCGGTCAAGGAGGTAGCGCCCCTTGCTGGGTGCAGGGCAGCGCCCCATTGAAAAATAAATTTCTTGAAACTTGCACCTTCAAATGATTAACACTCAATTACAAACCCATAGAATCAAGCTAGGCTTAAATCAGATAAAAAATGGATGAGAACGGGCTGAAAAATGAGCTACAGCAACCTGTAGGCCGATTGTGGCAACTCACAACCGGCTGTGGTTACTACAGAGGTCCCTATGATAGCCAATTGGCTACTGTTGCTGACCTTATGGTTACCACAAAGCCCTTTGCTATTATCGTAGCCCTGAATGAGTTACCGTAGTGTGCTTTTCCTACTTCCCACACCGAAAATTCACCTTTTAAAGCCCCAAACTTCCCCTATAAATAACTTACACCTCCTAATAACTTTCACACAATTATATGCTTCTATACTCTTTGTAAAGCTTTCTAAACCCTATTCCTAACCTTTCCAAACATCAAAACCCTCTTTCTAAACCTCTAAGTATTTAAAACCCCATTCCAAAACCTTTTCCATCACCTCAAACCTTATTCATTAAGCTTTCTAATCACCTCAAACCCTATTCATAAGCCTCCTAATCATCTCAAACCCTATCTCTTAGCCTCTTAATCAAGAAAAGGTGAAACTCAAGTTATTTCTTGCAAAGGAAATTCATGGTACTCAAGCAAATGTGTGATCCAAGTCCCTCCAAGAAGAGTCTGCACTACTCAAGAGTCCTTCCAAAAGGAGTGCTCGTACTATCCATTAAGTTAAGGTGGAACTTAGATCTAGTGATAAGCTCATTCCCTATGTTCCTTGTCGCTAAAAGCCAAAGGTAGAAATTCTTTCCTTTTCCTTTTCAATTTCAAGGTCTAAATCTTAAAAGATCTAATTTTTGCTAATTAAAATCTAACCTAATTAACAAATCTCTAAGTCCTTAAAATTAATCAAAACATGATAAAAAAAGGCAATGACTTAAAAACCCCTCCTTCGTAAGAAGAAAGAACTGCATGGGGTTTGATTCCCATTCAAAGGGATACGCAGGCTTGCCGCTTCTAAGGCATTCAACTCCGCTACAATTAATAATTTCTTCTCTCTATCACCTTCTTCACAGAGTTTAGGATTGAAATTACTTTTCTTAAACAAAAGTTGAAATTTTAATTCTTTTTCTTATAATTATTTTAATACTCTCTTTCTTAGTTTAGTCATTTAGATTATATTTAGGGAATGTGTGCTTTTCCTAGAACCCATAAGGGCTAGAGAAAAGATCCCTTGATTTTGACATTTTGACTTGTAATAATTTTAAGTAGTTTTCCTTTACTTTTTTCATTTTGTAATTATCATTATCTCATATTTGTCATGCATTGCAAGAGTAATATTTGTTTCATATATCATATTATATTTGTTCATGCATGCATAAAAACTTCTTTTTTCTTTTATTTTTATAAAAGCTATTTTATATTTAAGCCAAACTAAAATTTTTTGTATTATTTTAACCAAAACCTAGTCCCCGAGCCCTCTTTGGTCATTCAAGAAATAGTGCTTTTCCTTCGGATAAATGGTATAATTTTGGAGTCAATCAAATTGAGTTTTTCCTTTAATTTTCCCAACTAAAATAAACAAAATTAAAGTGGCAACTCCTTTTGCAACTTACAACTTAAAAATATAATTTTTTGAACTCATAACAAGTTCCAATCGTGATATTTCTCCCAAATGGGCATTTTCGATCCCCTTTAACAGATCGGACCAGGTGCTTGGGCGAGGCCTCATAAGTGGAAATGATCATTTTAACCTTATTAGAAAAAACTCTAACCCATAAACTCATCACATGGGCTTATGAATAATGAACTTTCTCTAACCCCTAAATTACCTCTTTTCCATATCACATATGGGTTTATGTCACATCTCATATGTTTAGGGTTTTCACTAAGTTTAAAATAAAGTCTCTGATTTATTTAGTCTATAATCTTTCCCATTTGCATTATATACAAATTAAGATTTAATTGAATCCAAACCTTTATAGATTAAACATTGGGACATGCTAGAGTCTTTATAAATTTAATTGCATGTTTAATCATTTTACCATTAATCAATTAATTAAACATTTTAATTAATTATTATAATAAACCTTTTACACTTGAAAGGTGACCACTATTCAGTGTGTCACTTTCTAGGTTCATGTCTAATTAGCAATGGGAATGAGAAAATATTTTTCTCTATTAATGTGAAATCTCTACTTCTGTAACAACCCACATCTACTCTAGGAGTTTTAGTGACAAATTATGTGAATTTCAGGTTACTATGACAAATTGTACGACTATATGAAAATTTATGTGTGACGTGATTTATGAGTTTGGGGTATGTTAAATTAAATTTAATATGCCTAATATGAATTATTATTATGAAATAAATAGTTTAAATAAAATGCATTAATATGAAATAATTTATGTTTTGTAAAATGAATTTTCATGTAAAAATGTGATTTTTAAGCATAAAATAATTTTATAAGTATTTTTAAATAAATATTTTTTGGAGGAGGCATTTTAATGAAAATAATAAGAAAAATATTTTATTTTTTATTACATATAATCAGCCCTAAAATTAAATGAAAAACCCAAATACCCAAAAGCCTACTACACCCAAACACTCCTAACCTAGTTAATTAAGGGCAAACTTGGAAATTGTACTCCAAACCCTAATATATAATGAGAATTTCTACCAGCCCTTGATTTCCAGCAGCCACCATTCCTTTTTTTTTTTTTCAGTATTTTGACAGAAAAATTCTCTCAAAATATTTCTCTCTACCGAAAATCTTAAAAACACTTTCAACTTTACGATTTTGCGACCATTTTGTAAGTTTTTCTTTCTTTTCAATTTCCCATCTGATTTCTATGAAAAAAATTATGAGAAAATTATTTTGAATTAGTTATTTACTGATTTCTATAGATTTAATTCAGTTTGGATGAGTTTTTGAAAGAGAAATTAATTTCTCTACCGAAAACATCAACCTTCCTATGCGATTTCACTAAAGGTGAATCCTATAACACAAAAATTGAAATTTTCAAATATAAATTCATTAATGGGGGCCAGCTACTGCATATTTAGATTCTAAACTAATTTTTTGATGTGTTTGATGAAAAATATTTGATTAAATTATATTTCTGCATATTACTGTAATGACCGAAAAGTTTCAAAAAACAAAGGAATTCAAGGTTTTTGTGCTAGAACTTAGAAGTTAGAATGTTCTATGATTTCTTATACATATGGATACCAATTTATGTATGGAGGAATTATAATCTGATATTGGTTTTATTTGGATGAAAAATAATTATTTGAATCTTGTGTTTATATATTACTGTAATGAATGAAAAGTGCGAAAACTCATGATTTTCACCCTAAACTTTGAAACTTGGAATTCATGCATAATTATGATCAATGGCTGCCAATTCATACATGTGGATGTTCTAAACTGATATTTTCTATGATTGAATAAAAAATAATGGTTTAAACCACCTGTTTATTTATTACTGTAATGACCGAAAAATACCAAAAATAAGAAAACTCATGGTTTTGCATCCTAAAACCCAAAATTTGAATTTTAATGTATGAGATATACTTATTGCTGCTTATTCATGTAGATTAATGTTCTAAAATGATTTTTGTTATGTTTACATGAAAAATCTTGATTCAAATCATGTTTTTACAAATTACTGTAATAAATAGAAAGTGCGAAAAGTAATAAAAAATTTAGTTTTTCTCTTAATAGGGTATTCGGCCTACCATGAGATTTTTATCCCAATGCCTATAATTTTAATGTTATGTATTTTAATGATTATTCATATGTATGTATGTATGATAAATGGTTAAATTGCATGTTGGTTGAAGGTAAGACATTAGACAAGCCTAATGGCACTTTGGTACACTTAAGGTATAACTAGGGTATCTTAATCTTATGTTGTGATTAGAATGTGAATGTGAAAGGGTAAAATGGAAATAGATTTTATGATGAATCAATAATGAATTAATGATCTTGAATTGATGAAGAGATTGACTGAATGAATTGGGCATAAGAGATAGGCATGGCACTTGAAACATTATTTGTTAAGTTGACATATATAGAAGTGTTAAGTGTACTAAGATGAATATTAAAGTAAATTGATATTATGGTAATGATATTGTCTTGACCTTAGAAAGGTATTAACATAATTGTAATGTGTTTTCATATGGGCCTACAAAGGCTAATACAAAACTTTTAAAGTCAACATGTTATGTGCAAGTGATGAGTGCACTTTTACGTGCAACCCTAAGTGTATATGAATGTTATATGTGCTTAGTGTATTGAATTAAATATTATGTTAGAGCTTGAGAAGTTTTAGAGGTTCAAAAGGGCTATGTGTACTAAGAGCGAAGGAACCACAAGGTGAGTAAACATTATGCTATTGTTACAAGTTCAAGCTATCATGATTTTGTAAATGGGAATCTTTGAGACTCTTAAAACCCAAGTCTTTTTCTACTTTCAATAATAATTATGTGATTTCTTTGTTAAGCTTAGGTTGCCAATGGACAATTGGTCCAAAGCCATTATTATTTGTTTAATGATATGAAAGATACTTTGTAATTATTGCCTTACCTTATTTTCTTTCTGGAACCACATATTATTTTATCCTCTGATCAATAAGTACAACTACTATTGCTATCATGCTACATGTTATTGTTCTTAAGTGTTATTGTTATAAGTGATTACCATTAGCTCTAGCTATGGTACCTCTAACCTTTTATGTAGAAATCCTTGTGCTGATGCGGGTAATCATCAAAACTTGTGCACATGGTTTTAACCTGATGGATAGGGGTTGTGTATCCACCTCAACTAGAAGGGATGGTTCTAGCCATAGAGCCTAATCAGTTTCATGCCTTTATAAGTATTGGGTTAGGAGTTGGAATTTGGTGTGAGGCCACCTTTCCTTTGGGTGAATGAGCTAGTATAGTCATTTACTCTTATTGGGTAATAAGTGTTATAAGTGTGATTTCTGAAAACCTGCTAAAGTGAAATTCTTGCCAAATTGAAAACTATGAAACCATGATTTGTAAATCATGAACTATGTGCTATATGTAAACCTCCAAGAATATTTATTTTGATGATTTTTTGAAGATGTTATTTATTAAGGTTTCAACTATATTATAAGTATTATTTTCTAATGGATTGTATGTGAAGTATCTAATTATTGTCTTTCGTAACTAAAGGTTTCCATATAATGTTTTTAAATGAGTTATTATATAAGGTTTGGTATGATCCTAAGCATGATTTGTATATGTGTCAATGGGTTCCATGGGCGTGGGTGACCATATGTCTTCACATGTTCTAAGATCGTCATATCTCCAAAAATGGGATGTGACAACTTCACACTTAGTCTTGTAAGTCATGAGTGACAACTAGCATTCCATGTCATGACTACCTAATTAGAAATGAATATTTATAGCTGATTACTTTAAAGATCACAAGGACTATTGATCATAAATTATTATGCACTAAAATCCCTTCATTAAAGACCCCAACCTCACTAGGGTAAGGGGCATTTCCATTAGCCAAAAGATGTAATTACAATTCTAACCTTAGCAGAAAATTCTCTAACCCCTAAACACATCTAATATGCTTAGAGAATAGTGAATTTTCTTTATCCCCTAAATTGCCTCTTTTCCATATCACATATGGGCTTAGGCCACATCTTATGTGTTAAGGATTTTTACTAAGCTTAAAATTAAATGTCTGATTTAGTCCAAATCATTTTCAATTTAATCTTTCTCATTTGCATCATATACAAATTAAGATTTAATTGAATCGAAACCTTTGTAAATTAAACATTAGGATATGTTAGGGTCCTTGTAAATTAAATTACATGTTTAATCATTCTACCACTAATTAATTAATTAAACACTTTAATTAATTATTATGGCAAATCTTTTATACTTGAAAGGTGATCACTATTAGGTGTGTCACTTACTAGGTTTATGTCTAATTAACACTACAAATGAGAAAACATTTTTCTTTACCAATGTGAAATTCCCACTTCACACTTAGTCTCATAAGTCATGAGTGACAGATAGCATTTCATATCATGACTACCTAATTAGAAATGAATGTTTATAGTTGATTACTTTAAACATCACATGGACCATTGATCATAAATTATCATGCACTAAAATCTCTTCATTAAAGATCCTAATCTCAGTGAAGGTAATGGTTTATGTTAAACTCTAATGTGCCTCTTTCTATGTCTTTATCTTGGTTTTAATTCTTAATGAGATTAGATTCCTACTAGAAACTCTTTCTAGTGAATCTTTCTGTCTTGGCCATGAACTTAGGTAATAAGAATAACCAAATAGCATAGGATCTTAACCTTGTATTCATGGTAATGAATTCTATCTTAGTGATCACCTTCCTCCTATACATAACAAACTAGAACTATCATATACTATGTATCCATAAATGAATAGTACATCTATGTAAGCAGTAATAAATCCTAACCACTATGTATGAGATATAGTATCCTTCAAGTCAAAGGATTATATACACTATTATGACCTAGATGATGAATAATTGACTAGTAGTAAAACCCCATATTATTATCATCTAATGTCATAGTTTGACTATTCATCCTATGACTATCCATATGTTTGTATCGACATCACATGTCAAGCAGCATAAGACTCACTGCCTCTATAATCATCTGTATTACATACTGATTATAGAAAACAAATAGAGGTGATTTTCTTCTGGAATTAATGATGCCCTGTTATTAATCTTATGACAACAAATTTATTTAAAATATTTGTACAATAGCGACCTGTCAGTCATATTCTCAACACTTGAGAATAGATCCTCTTACAAATACTTATGGACCATATTTAATAATATGAAACTCTTTTCACATAATAAATATATTTATAATGCCATTGGGAATTATTCTCTACTATTACATAACTAATATATATTGTTTAATTTTTGAAACATTTCAAAATTTTGTAACATTTCCAAAAATCCATTCTAAATATCATATATTCAATGTTTCTATAGCTTAAAATAATATTTTAAGTCATAGAATTAATTTGATTAGAAAATTAAATCCAAAAAAATTTTGAAAAATAAGAGTTGGAGATACATATGAATTACATAGGTGTGATTCTCATGACCAACATAGCAACATTTGTTATGATCCTTAAGTTCACGGGTGTGACATCAATGTTGCAGTGGGACACTATAAAAATCTAGTCATTTACCGATGAAAAATTTCATCAGTAAACATAAGAAATCCATTAGTAAATGCATTTATTAACGGATTGGGGATAGACAAAATCTATCTATAAACCAGTGGTCAGTAATTCTATAGCGACAGATGAAGCAATCCGTCAGTAAATTTACCGAAAAAAATTGATCAGTATTTCTTTCTAAAATAGTTAGTAATTTTATTCATAAAAGGTCTTAAATAATTATAGTTTGTCACTAATCCATCAGTAAATATAAATATCCTTCACTAATCCTTCAGTAATCCATCATTAAATTAGAAAAAAATAATTTAATAATATTATCGGTTAGTAATCTGTCAGTAAATTATGGTGAAAAATAATATTTTAACAAAATGGTCAGTAATCCATAAGTAAATTATGTATAAAAATAATATTTTAAGAAAAAAGGTTAGTAATCCGTCAGTAAATTATTTTAAAAAATAATTTAATAACAATGACAGCCAATAATCTGTCAATAAAGTGTAGAAATTTTTTTTTTAATAATGACATTCGGTCAGTGGTCCATCAGTAAATAGGACAATATATTTTTTTTAAAATATTTAATAAATTAATTTTATAAAATAGATATTAATTAAAAACTTATAAATAATTATATAATATAAATATCAAAATTATGTACTATATAATATAATATTATTCACAAAAAATATAATATACTATACACCCTATAAATATTGCAAATAACTAAACTAAAAAAAAGAAAAAAAAATTGATCGTGCTCCTTAGCATGATCATCCTCCCCGTCCTCCTCATTATAGCCCTCTTGATGCTGTTGGCCATGCTCCAGATATACTATATATGCATCAACAACAGCAATAGCAGCATCTCTAGCTAAAGTGTGCTAAGAAGTAGTAGAAGCCAGTGGAGAAACAGGTGAAGGAGCAACACCACCAGCAAAGTACCATGAGAAGAACTACTGGATCTACAGCTCAACCTACTGGTGGACCTACTCTTAGACTATCCACTGCATCTCCTCCCGCATATGTGCTACTCACTTATTGTTCTCCTACTGCATATGCTCAGCTGTAGGCGATAGTGGCGGTGGCAGAGCTGAGGAAGAATTGGCTCTGGGATGTCCGAATGAGTGAGCCATTGAACCCATCTCGTAGACTCATCCCTTCTCCCAGCCCCCTAATAGTGCTGAAGTATATCTCAAATTCATCTACCTAGGGTGGCTCAGTGGATTCGAGGGCCAGCTACGACATCTGCTCACGAAAGTTTATGAGATCCTCTTGTTTTTTATATGATATTAGTTATCATATAAAATTTGTAATTTACTTTAATAGGAAAATTGGTAATTAAAACTTACATAAATCCACTTGGAGCATTGGTCAACAAAGGTCTATCGGTATTCCTTCCTCGTGTGAATGCGCACAACGATCTCCTTAGGAGTAGGGTCCCGATCAAGATCACTTCTCTGATAAAAATTAAAAGTATGAAACTAAAATTAGTAAATAAAAAATTATGAAATTAATAATATAAAAAATCATAAATGAATTTTTAAAGTATGTACCAAAATTAGATTATGACTTAATTACTTATTATAATAAAAATCGACATCTTACCAATCTTTGAGCATGCTCCACTGCAAGGATAAACCCTCTAATATGCTTAGACGGTCCATTCACTGGACTGCCTTTATCTAATGTTCTGTTCAGAATGCCTTTTGGGAGAGCTGCTTATGCTTGAAAGAATCTCAGTATTTCTTCCAAGCATCCCAGGTCCCCTGAGGGATCCATGTCTCTTTCTTTCCCTTCCTCTTGGTGTCATAGAGAAAGTTCTTGTGCTAAATTGCATCCTTCTTAAAGAAGGTTGTCTTCACCATGGTTGATATAGCCTAGTTCCAGTGGTAGTGCTTCTACAAAAAAAAAAAAAAAAAGTTACAAGTTAGTATATAAATAATAATTAATAAATAAAATTCAAAATTAATTTATTAATAGTACATATCTATTTAATACATACTACTAATATTATTATATTTTATTATACATTATTATAATTTATCATATATTATTATATTTAATTATATTTATTATACTTATTATGTTATTATATAGTATTATATATAATATATATTTTATTATGTATTATTATTATATTTATTATTTTATCTATTTATTATTTAATATTTTAGGAATTTTTAGAATATATATATATCCTATATATTTCTATTATATCTATTTTATTATTTATTATATCTAATATATTATTATATATATTTATACATATAAATGTAATTTTGAATTCTATATAATAAGTTATTTGTTACCTAAAATTCCTCCAATATAACTTTTTCATCTCCTGAGGCACTGATTTCCAACGGGTGCCTTCAGGTCTCAACTAGTTCTTGAATATATTGTAAATTTTTTGCACCGATTCAAGTAGATACATCTTGCACTTAAATCAATTAAATGTTAGTCAAATGAAAAATTAAAAGATTATAAATTAAGAATTACCTTAATAAATATGTAACAACCTATACCCGGGTTAGAAGTTATGTGACCAAATTACTTGATTGCATACTACTATGACAAAGTATGTGCTTTAATAAAAATTCATGTACTATGTGATTGATAAGCAAAGTAGCATGGTACAGTAGTTCTAATATTTATAATATGAATTTTGGATATGAAATAAGTGATTTATGTGATGTGCAAAAGCATAAAATGATTTATTGCATACAAAGTGAATTTTCATGCACAAAGCTATTTTTAAGTATAAAATAATTTTTATGAGCATTTTAAAAATATTTTAAGGAAAATTTTAATGAAAATAAGAAGCAAAATATTTTATTTTTAATTATTTATAATCAGCCCATAAATTAGATTTAATGCCTAATTTTAATCTAATTTTGCACTATAACCCTAATTGTTAGAGGTGCAAGAGCTACAGACATTAAGAGCTAAGGAACCATAAGGTGAGTAAATATTATGTTCATGATACAAGTACAAGTTATCATGATGTGTGAACCTTTGAGATTCTTGAAACACAAGTTTCTTTCTATTTTCAATTATAACTATATGATTTTTTTGTTAAACTTGAGTTGCCAAAGGACAATTGGTCTGAAACTATTATTGTTTATTCAATGATAAGAAAGAATTGTCACGACCCGCCTTTTGAGCCATGACGGTCCAAGAGCATAGGGAGACATAAAGTTACCTAAACCCATAGAACCCACTTAACTTATAATCTCATTCAATTATTATATTATACCTTACCCTAAAACCATAGCCTGATACCCTTTCCCTGTTAACCATTTCTTAACTATCTTATAAGATCATTCATAATCACAACTTGTAAGATTCTAGGATTTCATTTCATATCAATAACTCAAAATGCATTATTCATACATTTCATAATAATAATACAACAATTTTTACAGTACATGTAACCAATAACATTCTAGGACTAAACCTTTGACTACCATGGAGCTCTAAACAGTGGTCTTCAAACATTGAGAATCATGACAATTGTAATTTATCGGACGACTTCTAAGTGGAAGAACATGGTTTGGAATTCATCTTGTTGACTTATCAATCATGCTTGAGAAATTGAACCCACTAGAGAACGAGATAGGACTCAGTGAGCGTATAATAATACAAAATACATACATATCTACATAATTGCATAGTGAGTACAGGAATCAGTGGCAAAAAGGCTCTTTATAGAAATGGAACAATTTCAATCAACATTATCATTAAGTTCAATTTCTCATTTCAGTTGGAAATAGTATCTTAAATAGAAATATCACTTTCTTGGGAGCAAGATGCTTCCCACACATTAATTCAAGAGTAGCAACCTGAGCCTTGCTCACTCATAAGTATCACATTACGTAAGATTGATCAGGTCTTACGGTTAGGCATTCCCCCTAATAGAGATTGGGTACTCTCGCCCTACCCGCAAGCATATACCAAGTGCACAAGGTTTGATGTATTTCGCCACATCAGAAAGGGGATTTCTGCTTATCAATAGATATTCAATAGGATATTCATTTAAGATTCATGTCAAGAATTTCAATAAACATAACACGATTTCGGTATTCAATGATTATCAAAAAGCATCATGTCAATGTGTTTATTGAACAATTTAAACTTGTTAAGGAGTCAAAAAGCATCATATCCAATGGTTCGAAATTCGATTAACAGTTTATATTCATCAAGGTATTGAACAATTTAGCAATTATGATTTGAACGATAAAGGTTCAAAACATATATTTCAAGGCATATTATATTATTAAGTACTCACCTTGGACTCCTTTGCTTCCATTACACTTGACTCTTAAGGCTAGTAGTGCTCTCCACTCTTATGACAACATCCTTACCCTTGCCTTTAGATTCTACACATTTGCAATTTAATTGCACATCAATCACTATTAAAGTCAAGATATACTACACATATACCCATTACTAATCTTATCATTTTCCTTAGTCATTCTTTAAATAGCCAAAGCTTTACAATGTAGGAGGGATACTTCTTTTCCTCCAAATCTCACATTTCAACATTTAGTACAAACAATATAAACAAATTCTAATTTTTGATAGAATCAATTCTACTTCTACCATTAAATTCCATAAATAAGTCTAATTCATTAATTTAGGGAAAATCACTTTTATCAATTAAATTTCAAAATTTACATTATACAACCTATGTGATTCCATTCTTAAGCTTGATTTTTCCCTTCACTTTTATGAATTCAAATTCAATACTTAAATCCCCAATTTTCCCATAAACCCTACAATTTGGGGAAAACTAGTAATTCCCTACCAAATCTTCACATCTTTAAATTTATCATAAAACTTAGCATAAAATAAAACCCATGTAATCATTCAATTGTCAATATCTAGCACAAAAAGTTCAAGTTCCTTTAAGATGTTCAAATCTTAACCCAGGCCTCTAAAGTTCAGTTTAACACTTCTAATTCATTATTCTTCATCTAAAACCCCCATAGATGTAATCAATCATAATTTAGAATATTTCCATAGCTATTCACTAACATGGCTGAATTCCCATATAAGGTGTACAAAAGATTTTTCAAGCAACCTAATCACCAAAATCAACTTTAAACATAGAAAGGAAGAGATGATCAAGATTCCTCACCTTGATTAGCTTTGATTTGTTAAGGTTCTTGGTGTAGAGAGAGAACTTCTTTTTGCCATGGTAGAACTTTGGTGTAGATATAGAAAAATGAAGATTGTAACATAAATTTTTCATATATACATACATACATACATATATATATATATATATATATATATATATATATATATATATATATATATATATATATATATATATATAATAATAGGTTGGATGGTGGAGATTTGATCAAGTTTCATCTAATGGCTAAGATGTAACCTTAGTGGATGGCTATGATTTGTTCAAGGTGGAGGGCTAGGATTCTCTCTACAATGGAGAGAGTTATCATAAGGTGCTAGGTGTTCCAATGGAAGCTTGACTCATAGGTAGGAAAAATCAAGAGTTTCACTTGGCTAAGTATTTGACTTAGTCAACTTTGTTGACTAAAGAGCTACATATCAAAGACCCATTCTCTACACACTATTTATCCATTATTTTGGGCCAACAATTTGCTTACAAGATTGGATGTTGTAGTCTTCCTAGGCCTAATAGGCTGGCCATCCAATGGGTTTGGGCTTTTGGGTCTAAAAGCCCAATAATAAATCCTTATATGCACATTTCAAACTCGATATTTAATATATTTTCCATTTCATTTCTTTCACTCTAATACATATATTCGTACCTTTTAATATCACTACACACTATACTTGATATTAACATAAGTGATAGAGAAATTCCTTACTTTCTTATTGTTCTAGTCTATGTGGTAACATCTAAGCCACAAATTCCTTAATATACTTCACTTACTTCAAACCGCATACTTTTGTATATATAATGTAACCGATTCGTTTCATTCTCCCAATGATCATTCATTCCTCTTCTTATAGCATCAAACACAATTATCATTTAATAACTCCATGTAAGTATTTCATAGCTCATAACATTATACCTATCAATCATTAATCTTAATTGGATCAAAACCTAGTCCACATCTCTTTCTAATCCATTTAACTCTAATATCAAAATGTCATACTTAGCATGTCTTTAACATTAGCATCCATCATATAATATCACCTTATAGGACACATATCACCTAACATATATCACATGTCATGGCATGTATCAAGTATCCTAATCATGTAACACATAACTTATAGCATAATGAGCTCTTCTATTATCTAAAGTCGATCATTTCATAGAATCAACCCATACTAAGTCACTAAGCAATCAAATAATATCATTCGTATCTTATAAATCCTATGCCCCTAAGCTAATTGTTACCATCTACTAGCAGGAGTCTGAATTATGTCTCTTATTCTTGGCTCGTTGCCTTTGAGGTTGCGATGGTCCAAGTGGTGAAGGTGCCAAGGTCACATTTCCTAAATTTTCCCTTTTGGGGGTAGTCTTTGTGGAAGTGGCCCATCTGACCACATTTAAGAAATGCACTAGAGTCTTTGAGCAACCTCCAGAATGTTTCTTGCACAATGGCCACAGGTATGAAGCTGCTTTGATTGACCATTATTCTTTCCAAGTGTTGAAGTTGTAAGTGAAGATTCCTTTCTTGGACTCCTCCTCCTCCTCTATGCTAGCCTCTGTGACCCTTGCCTTTATGCTTACTCCTCTATTCATGTTTAACACACTCAGCTCTCTCAGCCTTATGCCTCTTCTCCACGTCCCTTCTCAAGGCATACATTAGGGACCTAAGGCATCGATTTTCTTCCATCAATTTTGAATAGTCTCCTTCAAACCTCTGTATCTTACTTTGAATCCATTTATTACCTAGACACTTCAGGGGGTCCTCCCTGTCAAGAGTCTTTTCTCTCTTCAGGTGGATCACAGGTACGGCTTTCTCGAACATCCCTCTCCATGTCCTCTCACAGGCCACATACAATGCTATATGTCGTGATCCTTAAGTAAGGATAATCTTCTTGGTCATTTGATAAAGGAATCATAAGGTATATAAATAATAACAAGGAGTACTACAGCTTATTAGGATTTCACATAACTATACTAACGATGGACTGCAAATGGCATGACAAGAAAATTCCTAAGCTCCAAGATTATACTTAATTAACCTAATAAATAAACAACTCTAAACTAGACTTTAAAAACTATAGCTCTGATACCAACTTTGCCATATACCAACTTCAAAGATATGACAGTCCTAGAACATGGGGAGATATAAGGTCACCCATGCTCATAGAACCCACTTATACATATACAATTCATGCCTAGGATCATACTAAACCCAATGCACTAAATTTAATGTTCAATAATATAAGAAACCTCAATATGCGAAAGAATAGTTTAGTAAAACACTTGGGAAACATCTCATAAGAAAAATAACATTTAAAGTTTTAAGACAAATCATCAATAATTAATATCCCAAATTAAACTTCCAAAGCATCTATGAATATCTCTTCATAACAAAGTAATATTAAAGACTTTGACAAGGAATCCCTAAGCGAAGTAGAATGCTTGAGTCATCACCTTGCTTCATCATATTTGCTCACCTAGAACCACACAAGGAAGAAAGTGTGAGATAGATGATCTCAATGAGTAAACAATATAGCATAAATGATATCACATATCCCATTTTTTAAGAAAGCCCATCACATATAACACATAGTTCATAATTTACAATTCATGAATCAAAGACGCAACTTAGCAAGTTTTTCAATTTAGCAAGTTTCCCAATTTAATAAGTTGCAAAAATCACACCTATGACATTTAACACCCAATAAGAGTAAATGACTATGCTAGCTAATTCACTAGAGGGAGAAGTGGCCTTATGCAAAATTCCAAATCCCAACCCAATATTTATGAAGTCATGAAACTGATCAGGCTGCATGGCTAGAACTGACCCTTCTAGCTGAGGTGGATACATAACCCCTATCTATCAGGCTAAGACCATGTGCATAGGTTCTAATGATTACCCGTATCGACAAGAGGATTTCTGCATAAAGGGTTAAAGGTACCATAGCTAGAGCTAATGGTAATCACAAATAACAATATCACATAAGGCAATAATAACAAGTTTCATGATAGTAATAATAGTTGTACTTTTTTAGGATAAAATAATATGTGGTTCTAGAAAGAAAATAAGGTAAGGCAGCAATTACAAAGGTTCTTTCATATTATTGAACAAATAATAATGTCTTTGGATCAATTGTCCATTGGCAACCCAAGCTTAACAAAGAAATCACATAATTATAATTGGAAGTAGAAAAAGACTTGGGTTTCAAGAGTTTTAAAGATTTCTATAACAAAATCATTTGTACTTATAACATGAATATAATGTTTACTCACCTGGTGGTTCCTTCGCTCCTAATACACGTAGCCCTTGGACTTCTAAGACTCCTCAAGCTCTATCATAATATTTAATTCAATACTAAGTATTTATTTAATCATAATGCTATCCGATTCCATAACTACCTTATGCACATATAACATTCACATATACTTAAAGTTGCACATATAAGTGCACTCATCATTTGCACATAACATATTGCCTTTTAAAAGTCTTGCACCCTTAGCCTTTATAGGCCTATATGAAAACACATCATAATTCATGTCAATACCTTTCTAAGGTCAACACAATATCATTATCTTAATATCAATTCACTTTATCAATCAACTTGGTACACTTAACACTTCTACACTTGTCAATTTAACGAATAACCTTCTAAGTGTCATGCTTATCTCTTATGACCCATTCATTCAATCAATCTCTTCATCATTTCAAGATCATTAATTAATTATCAAGTCATCATAAAATCTATTTCCATATTTCCTAATCACATTCATATTCTAATCATAACATAAGGTTAAGATACCTTAAGTATACCTTAAGTATACCAAAGTGCCTCTAGGTTTGTCCAGAGTCATTCCTTCAACAAACATGCAATTTAACCATTTATCATACTTACATGCATGTTAATAATCATTAAAATACATCACATAAAAATTATAGACATTGGGATAAAAATCCCATGGAAGGCTGATACCCTAATAAGAGAAAAATTGAATTTTTCTTACTTTTTGCACATTTCATCTATTACAGTAATATGTAGAAACATGGTTTGAACCAAAATTTTTCATGTAAACACAATAAAAAACATTTTAGAACATCAATCTATATGAAACAGCAACAATAGGTGTGACATATACATAAAAATTCTAATTTTAGGTTTTAGGATGCAAAACTATGAACCTTTCTTGTTTTTGGTATTTTTCGATCATTATAGTAATATGTAAACTAGTGTTTTAAACCATTATTTTTCATTCAATCATAGAAAATATCAGTTTAGAACATCCACATGTATGAATTAGCTGCCATAGATCATAATTATGCATGAAAATTCTAAGTTTTAAGATTTAGGGTGAAAATCATGAGTTTTTGCTCTTTCTGTGCATTTCGTTCATTACAGTAATATATAAATGTACAATTTAAATCATTGTTTTTCGTCCAAAAAAAAACAATATTAGTTTAGAACATCAATCACTACAATTCAGCAGCCATAGAATTATCAAGCCATAAAATTTTCCAACTTTCAAGTTATAGGGCGAAAACCTTGAATTTCCTTATTTTTTAAAACTTTTCAGTTATTACAGTAAAATGTAAAAATATGATTCAATCATCAAAACACATTAAAAAATTAGTTTAGAATCTTAATATGTATTAGCTGCCCCCCTTAATGAATTTATGTTTGAAAATTTCAATTTTTGAGTTATAGGATTCACCTTTAGCAAAATTGTGTAGGAAGGTCAATGTTTTTGATAGAGAAATTAATTTCTCTTTCAAAAACTCACCTTAACTGAATTAAATCTATATAAATCAGTAAATAACCAGTTCCAAATAATTTTCTCATAATTTATTTTATAGAAATCAGATGGAAAACTGAAAAGAAAGAAAAACTTATGAATATGGATGAGAAATCGCAAAGTTGAAAGGTGTTTTCTTAATTTCAGCAAGGAGAATTATTTTGAGAGAATTTTTCAGTCAAAATACCAAAAATTAGAGCAATGGCTGTTAGAAATATGATGTTGGGCAAAAATTGATGTTTAAATGTAGGGTTTTGGGCAATTTCCACTAATACCCTTAATGAGCTAGGTTACGAGTGTTTTAGTGTAGTGAGCTTTTAGGTGTTTGGGCTTTTTATTTAAATTAAGGGCTGATTATTGGTAATTAAAATAAAAATATTTTTCTTATTACTTTCATTAAAATTTCCCCTAAAACATTTATTTACAAATATTTTAAAAATACTCATAAATTATTTTATGCTAATGCATTTTATTTAAATTATTTATTTTATAATAATAATTTATATTAAGCATATTAAAATTAATTTAACATGTCCCAAACTCATAAATCACATAGCACATAAATTCCCATAAAGGTACACACTTAGCTTTAATATTTCTAAGTCAAGCAAATTGATCCTAAAAACTCCTAGAGCTTGCCATGGTATCCTGTAGATTTTAAATAGTGCTTCTTTTTCAATTCTATCATCCTCCAGATCTAAGTTTCCTTTCATCAATCATCTCCCACCAGAAGCTCAGGAAAATATTTTTGAAAGAGCTCTCAAGATTTAGCTCATGAAAAAATTTTTTCTTACCAAGACCTTCTCATCAGGAAATATGGAACTTTCTTTATAAGAAGGTTAGCCATCCATCCTACTTACCCTTTTCTCATGCCATTCACCTTTATGAAGTTTTCTGTTAACAATTTCTGGATGTGGCTAAAAGAGTTTCTAGTATTCTTATGGTACTTTTGCCATACCTATCATATTGCTCTGGAAGTCTAACCATTTGAGCTTAAACTCTATTTGACAGTCATAAGAAAAGGAGCCATGAGCAATGCCCACCTTGTCACTTTCCTATAATGGTTTGCACCCATACTCGACTAGGAAAATATTTTCACTAAAAAAAATTTGAAGTTTAATTTTTACGAAAATAGAGAAGTAACCAGTCTAGTTATTCTCCATAGGAAATGGACTCCTCAAGTTACAGATCAAGGTTGCACTGAATTGAAAGTCTCTCCCTAATATTTTGTTTATAGAACTTTTCCTTATTCTATGAGCAAAAACTGCATAGACCATGAAGATGATTTTGTCCAGTTTCAACATTTCATGTGTAGGATCAACAACTCTCCTAACAGAGAATTCTAGCCTTCTACTCATCTTGATGCACTTGGGATGGATTATCCTCGTGAGTACTGTCAAAAGATTTTGAGTATGAAAGAAGATTAGAAAAACCAATACAGGCATCAAATCTACTGTGGAACTAGTAGACAAGTGTTATGCCCTTTAGACAACACTTTTGACCCATCTGAAAGACTATGGACTCATCTAATCATTGATTCCCAAGATCCTTATGAGTTGGTAGCAGGACCCTCAAGACAATATGACAATGACTCAGAGCTTAGAGACTTTAATGAATTTGAAAGAGATTTTGACTCAGACCCCAGCTTATCTCTAAGTCACAAGCCCTTCAAAAAGTAAAGTTATTTGTACTAAGTGGTCAATCCATTTTAGTTTGTCTTTTACTTTTGTTTAATTATGTTTGCAAGCATGAGTTGTAAAAGTTAGTAAGTGGTTTATGAGCTATAAAGTTTTAATTATTTAGTTTTTTTGTATCTTGCTCCATTCTCTATATAAGGAGCCATTATGTAAGTTCGAAGGCAGAGTTCCCTGAGGTTACTGCCTAGTGTGAAATACAAGTATGAGTTTCTAAATTTCTCTCTTTCTCTTCTCTAGTCTTTCAAGTTACTAATTTGTGTTTATCTGAGATTAAGATCTCTTCATAGTTGCCATTTAATGGAACCTCTATAAAGTTATTTATAATCTGACTATTGATCCACTTGAATGAATATCATATGTTCTAAGAGGCCTAGTCCTGTTGAAAGGCTTGTTATGTCTATGTGTTTGGATAAGGCATAATTGAATATATGATCTTAATTAAAATGGTATCAGAGCCTTAATGTTGTGAGTCCATAAGGATTTTGATTTGGTGAAGGCATCATAAGGATTAAGGAAAGAAAGGGAAGTGTCTTGGATTTTACAAGTTTCTGGAAGATAGTTTATTTCGTAGAGAAAATCTATTTTTTTTCCAGTTGTTTTTCTGAAACTAGGTAAAGAGGATAAAGTAATAGGAGCAAGTATAACTTGGGATTTTTTTGTAGGTGGGTTTACTAAAGGATTTTCCATGATTAAAATTCAAAATAAGAAGACTTCTCTTCCTTCATCAATCAAGCTATTAATAAGTGTTTAATTCTTTAGGCTCTGATACCATTTTGACGAAGATCATATATTCAATTATGGCCTATCCAAATACATAGGCATATCAAGCCTTTCACCAGGACTAAGCCTTTTAGAACATATGATCCCATTCTTTACAACTAGGATTTCTTTGAAAGTTGAGTGGTAGTGGATTTCTGAATCTTTGAATTTACCACTTGTGTATGCACAAATTTGTTTTTTACCATCACGTTCTTCTAATAGAATTTCTCCCTAAAATCTATCACTAGCATCTGTTTGGAGGTATCTTTTCCTTGTAGAAGGAATCTACAATGGTGGCAAGTTCTGTAACTCTTTTTTCAGAATCTGTACTGACTTTGTCTACTTTTCTTATCACATGGGTGGATTCTCTTTAAGCATGCTTCTGAGTGGACTTGCTTTATCAGTGAAGTGGGGGACAAAGTCTTTTAAGTAGTTTGCTATTCCTAAGAACTGTTAAACTTGCTTTTCAGTCAAATCATTATCTGGGAATTTTGATAATTCAGATGCTATGTGGGGTCCAGAGTGATATTTTCCATCTTTGAAGATCATTCCAAGAAACTGAATTTCTTTTTAGGCCAAATGCATCTTTGTGGCAGACAGCATTACTCCGTATCTTTTGGTGATTTCTATAAAGTTATTGAGTAGCTATGCATGGCTAGCCTTATCTTCTGAAAAGAGTAACACATCATCAATGTAGATTAGTAAACTGTAGAGTAGTGGCTCATATATTCTGACCATTGCCTTTTGAAAAAGAGAAGGGGCCACTTTCAAGCCAAATGGCATGACTGTCCACTGGTAATAATGGTTTGGGATGCAGAAAGTTGTCTTGTATCTATCTTCCGGTTTGATTCCCAGTTGCCAAAAGCCTGCTTTGAGATCAAACTTTGAAAAGATCTTTATCGAAGATAAATAAGTAAACAGGGATGATATCTTTGGAAGTGGAAAGTTATCACCCTTCAGGAAATGATTTAGGGACTGGTAATCAATCACTAGCCTCTTCTTATTCCTGATCTATTTAGATCTTTTGTTAACATATAATGCTTGGCATGCCTAATCTGACTTAGTTGCTTCAATCAGACCTTGGGACATTAACTAAGAACATTCCTCTACTGCTAACTGTAAATCATTTGGAGACATTCCTGGATGAGTAGCTTTGGTAGGGTTGACATCTTCATTTTGTTTAAATGGAAGGGTAATATAAAAATCTCAATTTTTTCATAGAGTTCAGGGGTGAGTGAATCTTTGATAAGAATTAACATAACATCTTTGAACTAATTCATTTTTTATTTCATCAAAATCTTATATTGAATGGATTAAAAACAAGGAAGGGATATTTGTGTAAGGCTGGAAATATTTTTTGATCTTGACTCCATTGGGAAGGATCTGAAGGTTTTTCATTTTTCAGAAAATATCAAAACCTAGAACAAGGTTTTTGTCTGGAAGAGAACATCCTAGGCAATGATCCCAAATGTGACATCCTAGAAAGAACTAGATCTTAACAAGATTCTTGGTAATACATTTAGTTGCAAAAATCTTTCCATCAGCAATCTTAAAATATTCCTTGTGTGGCTTCTAATACTCATCAGGCAGAATTATTAGATTCATCATTGTGTTATGTGCACCAGTATCCATGAATGCAATAGCTTTAATGGGCCTTGCATACTTTTCTAGGTAAATATGAACATGAATTAATGGAACTAGATGAATTGACTTCTGGATAGCCAATGAACTTGGATCAATAGAATAGATTGAGTTGTAGTGATAATCATCAGAAGAGTAATCTTCAATGGCAAAAAGACTATATGGGGAGTCTTGTTCATCTTCTGAGAATAAGGATTCTGCTTTTTCAAGATCAACCGGAACAATTTGCGGAAGATGTTGAATGAGCTTTATTGCTTGCTTAGGCTTGTTAAGATAATTTTTTGCATAATGTCCTTTCCTTCCACAGAGATAGCATTTTTCTGTTTTCTTTCCTCGAAATCTCCTTTTTTTGAAGAATCTGAACCCTCTTTTTGATTTCTTGCCATGGTATCCTTTAAATTTGAAATAGTGCTTCTTCTTCTTTCCTGAAGGACAAATACAGTCTTTATCCTGGCATTTGACATAAAGATCTAGTCTATAACAAGCATTTTTCATGGTGGGATCTTTGTGTCTTTTGAGGGTGTGTTTGAGAAGACAATAGGTGTCACAGATCTTATGGAGAGATCTTATCATGAGCTAGTAGATTTGGCCAAGAGTTAAATCTACCAAGGTTTGGTTTCTGTCTTGTAGAGCACTATGGATGGCTGTTTCAAGGGGTTCTGGTAGGGAACTGATAAAGGCTTGTTTTCAAGCAGGATTGGTGGTTCCTTTAAGTTCATAAATTTTCTTGGACATATTGTTGAAATGCCTATCTAGATCTTTTTTCTGAAGAAAACAACATTTCATCTTGAAATAAACCTTCTTGGTATTTTCAAGATCTTATCATGGTAGTCTAATGAACTCATTTTGAAGATGGCAAATAAAAGTAGCCAGATCTGTTAGGACTAACTAGATTCTTGCCAAATCACTAAGATTAAGAAACTAGTCTGTTAATTTTTTGCCACATCTATGAATGAAATCTTCTATTACCTACCTCTGTGTAACATCAAGTCTGGTGATCTAAACTTCAAGCCATGCTCTAAACTCCTTGATTCTGTAAGCATACTGCTCAGAAGGAATATCATCTAAAGTAAAAACTGAGAAGACTTAAAATCTACTTTAGGAACATTTCTCCAAAACTCTTATTGCTAGCTTTCTCGTGTGTTGTCTCTGGAATCAGGAGGGAAAGAATAGGAAGGCTCTTGCTGCATTGATGTTAGGCCTGATTCTCTAAAGTATTTTGAAACCCTATAACCTGAGGACTGTTGTTGTTGTTGACTAGCATTATGTCACATCCCAACCTTAGAGATATGACGGTCCTAGAACATGGGAAGACATAAGGTCATCGACGCTCATGAAACCCATTTACTCATAAACAAATCATGCCTAGGATCTTACCAAACCTCTTACAATAACTCATTTAAAACATTTAGATGAATACCTTTAATTGCAGAAGTCTAAAATAAATCATTACATATAAAATCCATGAGGAAAATAATATATATCAATAAGTATCAATCAATATTCCCGGAGCATCTAATGACAAGACTTCATAAATTAGTATTATTGATAATTTGGACAAGGAAAGTGAAGTAGAATGCTTGAGCCATCACCTTGCCTCCTCACATTTACTCACCTGGAACCACACAAGGAAAAAGGGGTGAGATAGATGATCTCAATGAGTAAACGATAAGGCACATACATTATCACATATTCCTTTGGAAAGGAAACACATAGCTTATACATATAGTTCATGATTTATAATTCATGAATCAAGTTACAATTTAGCAAGGGTTCAATTTTGGCAAGTTTATAGAAATCACACTTATAACTTATAAAGAGTGAAGGCTATTGCTCTATCACTCGAACTTATAAAGAAGAGGTGGCCTTATACCAAATTCCAACTCCTATCACTTATAAGTCATGAAGCTTATCAGGCTCCACGGCTATAACCGCCCCTTTTAGCTGAGGTGGATACACAACCCCTATCCATTGGGTTAAGACCGTGTGCATAGGTTCCGATGATTACTCGCATCGGCACGATGATTCTGCATAAAGTGTAAAAAGTACCATAGCTAGAGCTAATGGTAATCACAATTAACAATATCATATAAGGCAACAATAACATGTATTCCAATAACAATAGTGGTTTAGCTTTCAAACAAAAGATACAATGATAGTGTAGTTCTATAAAGAATATAAGTTGGGGTGTTAATCACAAGAAATTCTTATTGGATATCCAAAATAGTTTTGGACCGAATGTCCCTTGGCAATCCAAGCTTGTCAAAGAATTCATATAATAGTATTTTAGAATATAAAGAACTTAGGTTTCAAAGATCACAAGGGCTTACATAATAATATATCACATTCTTATAACACAACATAATGTTGTTCACACTTATAACATGAACATGGCATTTACTCACACTTGTAGAATGAATACGATATTTACTCACACTGGAAACATGAATATAGAGTTTGCTCACCTTGGGGTTCCTTTGCTCCTAGTATACGTAGTCCCTTTGCATTTCTAATGCTCCTTAAACTCTAATATAATATTTAGTTTAATACTTAGTATTTATTAACTCATGATGCTCCTATCCCATAACTACCCCATGCACATATAGTATACACATATACTTAGAGTTCACATATAGGTGTACTCATCATTTGCACATAATACGTTGACTTTAAAAGGCTTGCACACTTAGGCCTTATGGGCTCACATGAGAACACATTACAATCATGTCAATACCTTTC
This sequence comes from Reutealis trisperma, assembly GCA_947687605.1. NCBI lineage: Eukaryota > Viridiplantae > Streptophyta > Magnoliopsida > Malpighiales > Euphorbiaceae > Reutealis > Reutealis trisperma. The sequence continues at coordinate 292,436 of CANTUT010000472.1, forward strand.
TAAGGTCATCACAATATTATTATCTCAATAATATCAATTTACTTTAACAATCATCTTAGTACACCTTACACTTCCATACATGTCATCCTAACAATTAACCTTTCAAGTGTCATGCATAACTCTTATGATCCTTTTTATTCAATTGTCACTTCATCAACTCAAAATCATGTATTTATTATCAAGTCATCATAACATCTAGTTCCATATTTCCCAATCACATTTGCATTCTAATCACAATATCATGTTAAGATACCTTAAGTATACCTTAAGTATACTAAAATGCCTTTAAGCTTATCTAAGGTCATACCTTCAACTAACATGAAATTTTATCATTTCTTATACATACTTACATGTCAATAATCATCAAAACACATCACATAAAAATTATAAATATTGGGACAAAAATATTCATGTAGGCTGAATGCATTACCAAAGTAAAACTAAATTCTTTTTTCTTTTCGCACTTTCCATCTATTTCAGAATTATGTAAAAACATGGTTTGAACCAAGATTTTTCATTAAACACAACAAAAATCATCTTAGAATTTTAATCCTTATGAATCAGCCACACCTGGTGTTATTTATACATAAAAATTCAACTTTTGAATTATAGAGCACAAAACCATGTGTTTTTTTTTCAGTATTTTCTGATCATTTCAGAAATATGTAAACAAGTTGTTTAAACTATTATTTTTCATCCAATCATAGCAAATATCAGTTTATAACACATCCCTACATGATTCGGTAGCCATAGATAGTATTTATACAAAAAAAATTCCAAGTTTAAAGGCTTAGGTGAAAAATCATGAGTTTTCATGCTTTTCGTTCATTATAGTAATAAACAGACACATGATTCAAAGAAAGAATTGTGTTTTCGGTAGAAAATATATTTTCTCTCCCAAAAACTCATCCAAATAGAATTAAATTTGTAAAAATCAAAAATCAACCAGTTCAAAATAATTTTCCCATAATTTATTTTATAGAAATCAGTTTAGAAATCAAAAGAGAATAAAAACTTACGATTACGGTCAAGAAATCGCGAAACATAAAGGTGTTTTCTTAATTTCGATAGAGAGGAATATTTTGAGAGGATTTTTCTGCCAAGATACAAAAAAATTAAGGTGATGGCTACTGGAACTCTATTCTAGCCGAAATTTAGAATATATACTAGGGTTTGAGTGAAATTTTCACTAATACCCTTAATGAACTATATTAAGAGGATTTTAGAGTAGTGGGCTTTTGGGTATTTGGGCTTTTTATTTAAATTTTAGGCTAATTATAATTAAAATAAAAAGAATATTTTTCTTATTATTTCTGTAATATTTCCCCCTAAATATTTATTTTAAAAATTATTTTAAAATACTCATAAAATTATTTTATGCTTAAAAATCGGCTTTTACATGAAAATTCATTTTACGAAAAATAAATTATTTCATGCTAATGCATTTTATTCAAATCATTTATTTCATAATAATAATTCATATTAGGCATATTAAAATTAATTTAACATGCTTCAAACTCATAAATCACGTCACACATGAATTTTCATAAAATCAAATATTTTGTCATAATAACTCTTAATTCAAGCAACTTGTCGCGAAAACTCCTAGAACAAATGTGGGTTGTTACACATTAGAACTTTCTAGTCTTGGAGGATCAGCCATGAAAGCTTGAGGAATTTTTATCTCTTCTTCATATTTTGAGCCAATTGTCTCTGAAGCTGTGTCTGATGAAGAATCTTCAAGTGAAAGTTCTTGAGTGATCATAACAGCCTATGTTGTATTTCTTTTTGAATCCAAACAATCATCTAGAAAATTAGTGAGAGGGTTAATCATCAAGTTGTGTGGAGGAATTGGGTCTATAGATTTTTGTTTTAAGTCTGGGGATTTGGGTTTTTGTGTTTGAGGCTGAGGAGATGGAGGTGTTGGTCTAGTTTTGGTTATGGAAATTAGTGCTTTGGAGGTTTGTGAGGTGAACTATTCTTTTCTTTTGGCCATTTCAGGTTTATAGCCAAAATATTCAAGATCAGCTAGAGGTAAAGTTGGCAAGGTGCCTTAAGGAGTGAATCTGAGTGATGGTTTTTTAGTCTGAGGTAGAAATGATGAAAATGGAGTTAATGTGAATGGATTTGAACTGTCTTCTCTAACTGCTTGTTCCAAGGCTGCTATTTGTTGCTTGATACTATCAATTTCACTTTCTTTCTGGACAAGTTGATATGAGAATCCTCCTTACTCTTTTATCAAGGCTTTCATCTCTTCCATCTTTATCTCTAATTTGGATTGTAAAGACAATTAGAGATTGTGCGTTGCCTTTGCCCGACTAGTCATATGTGAATCAACATTATTGACCTAGTGAGAAATCTGTTCAACACGTGTCTCTATCCTTTTGAGGACTCTATTCTAGGCTTAAGCGTTCTTTGTTTGCCAATTCAGAACTGCTTTAACTGGTGACATCGAGAGAGGTTTTCCTTCTGCATTAACACCAATAGGATTCTTAACATAAGGAGTAGTCCTTACATTAGTATTGGGATTTGTAGTGTTTGCCAAAGAAGGAAAATCTTCTTCATATTGGGTAGTGAAGGGTTGAAACATACAATAGGTTGGAGTTATTTGGAGTGATGATTTACTATGGATGACTTTGAGGGCTTGTTTATAATAAGGCAAAGGAGACTTTTGGAATCTTGGCTTATCTTCAGAAGGCAAGGAACCTTTACAGTATCCTGTGGAAGAATAAAGAACATAATCTGGAGACAACATAATAGAAATTTGATCTAGAGATATAATAGAGGGATCTCTATCATCATCCTTCTTTCAATAAACTTGTTGTTTTATGCATCTAACAATTACAGACTTTCTTAGCTTTCGCCTATAAGGATCACCTTTCTCCAAAGAGGAATGATAATAATCATCACAATCACATTTGTCCCAATAACAATGGCCATCTCTTTTGAAAGCATATACTAGTCTGCCATACTTATCAAAAGCTATTAATAAGTGTTTAATTCTTTAGGCTTTGATAGCATTTTGATGAAGATCATATATTCAATTATGCCCTATCCAAACACATAGGCATATCAAGCCTTTCAACAGGACTAGGCCTCTTAGAACATATGATATTCATTCAAGTGGATCAATAGTCATATTATAAATAACTTCATAGAGGTTCCCTTAAATGGAAACTATGAAGAGATCATAATCTCAGATAAACACAAATTAATAACTTGAAATACTAGAGAAGAGAAAGAGAGAAATTCAGAAACTCATACTTGTATTTCATACTAGGCAGTAACCTCAGGGAACTCTGCCTTCAAACTTACATAATGGCTCTTTATATAGAGAATGGAGCGAGATACAAACAAACTAAATAATTAAACTTTACAGCTCACAACCCACTTACTAACTTTTATCCACTTACTAGCTTTTACAACTCATGCTTATTCTTTTAATAAAGCACACATAATTAAAAAAAAAAAAGTAAAAGACAATCTAAAGTGTACTAACCACTTAATACAAATAACTTTACTTTTTAAAGGGCTCGTGACTTAGAGATAAGTTGGGGTCTGAGTCAGAATCTCTTTCAAATTCATTAAAATCTCAGAGGTCTGAGTCACTGTCATCTTGTCTTGAGGGTCCTGCTGCTGGCTTATAAGGATCTTGGGAATCAATGATCATATGAGTCCATAGTCTTTCAGATGGGTCAAAAGTGTTGTCTAGAGGGCAGATCACTTGTCTACTAGTTCCACAGTAGATTTGATGCCTATATTGGTTATTCCAATCTTCTTTCATACTCATAATCTTTTAATAGTACTCAGGAGGATAATCCATCCAAGGTGCATCAGGATGAGTAAGAGGCCAAAATTCTTTGGTAGGACAAATGTTGATCCTACACATGAAATGTTGAAATTGGCAAAATCATCTTCATGGTCTCTGCAGTTTTTGCTCATAGAATAAGGAAAAGTTCTATAAGCAAAATATCAGGGAGAGACTTTCAATTCAGTGCAGGCCTAATATGTAACTTGAGGAGTCCATTTCCTTTGGAGAATAACTAGACTGGTTGCTTCTCTATTTTCATAAAAATTAAACTTTAAATTTTCTTCAGTGAAAAAATTTTCCCAATCGAGTATGGGTGCAAACCATTATAAGAAAGTGACAAAGTGGGTATTGGTCATGGCTCCTTTTCTGATGACTATCAAATAGAGTTTAAACTCAAATGGTTGGACTTCCATAGCAATATGATAGGTATGGCAAAAGTACCATAAGAATACTAGGAACTTGTAACAACTCACACCCACCCTAGGAATTTTCGTGATAAATTGCTTGAATTAGAATCTATAAGGTTAAGTGTGTGCTTGTGTGAAAATTTGTGATCTAAGTGATTGATGAGTATGTGGCATATTAAATTAATTTTAATATGCATAATATGTGTTGCTATTGTGAAATAAATGATTTACATGAAGTGCAATTGCATAAAAGAATTTATTTTAAAATAAAATGAATTTCCATACATAAGACAATTTTTAAGCATAAAATAATTTTATGAGTATTTTAAAATATTTTTAAATAAATATTTTTTAAGGGAAATATTCCATAATTAAAAAGAAAAATATTATTTTCATTTTTAAATCCATTCAGCCAAAATTTTTAAAGAAAAAGCCCAAATACCCAAAAGCCCACTATACAAAAATGCTCATAACCTATTTCATTAAGGGTAATAGTAGAAATTCCACTCCAACCCTAATATATATTCTAATATTAGGGTTTCCAACAGCCATTCCCTTATTCTTTCTGTATTCTAGTAGAAAAACATCTCAAAATAATTCTCTCTACCAAAATATCGAAAACACTTTACCGTTTCGCGATTTCGTGACCGTAATCGTAAGTTTTTATTTTCTTTCGATTTCTAAACTGTTTTCTATGAAATAAATTATGGGAAAATTATTTTGAATTGTTTGATTACTGATTTCTATAGATTCAATTCTGTTTGAGTGAATTTTTGGACAGAAAATTTATTTTCTACCGAAAACATGATTCTTCCGCAAGATTTCTCCAAAGGTGAATTTTATAACTTAAAATCACAATTTTATTGCATAAACATCATAAGGGGGGAGGGGGGAGGGAGGCGGGGGGTGATTTGTAATTTTTTGTATTCCAAACTGATTTTTGATTTGTTTTGATGAAAAATATTGCATAAAATAATATTTCTACATATTTCTATGATGACCAAAAAGTTTCGAAAAACAAAGGAATTCAAAGTTTTCGTGTTAGGACTTGGAAATTGAAAAATTATATTCTTTCATGAATACATGGCTGCTGATTTGTATGAATTGGTGTTCTAATATGATATTTACTTTGTTTAGATGAAAAATAATGACTTGAATCATGTGTCTGTTTATCGCTGAAATAAACGAAATGCGCAAAAAGCGCGGAAACTCATGATTTTTCACCTAAGCCTTTAAACTTGGAATTTTTTTGTATAAACCCTATCTATGGCTGCCAATTTGTGAAAGAATGTGTTCTAAACTGATATTTTCAATGATTGAATGAAAAATAATGGTTTAAATAACCTGTTTGCATATTTCTTAAATGACCAAAAAATACCGAAAACAAGAAAAATCATGTTTTGTGCACTATAATGCAAAAGATTGAATTTTTATATATTAATGGCACCAATAGTGGCCAATTCTTATGTATTTAAGTTCTAAAATGATTTTTGTTATGTTTACATGAAAAAACTTGGTTCAAACCATGTTTTTACATATTTCTGAAATAGACGGAAAGCACGAAAAGAAGAAGAATTTGGTTTTCACCTTAATAATGCATTCAGCCTACATGAACAATTGTGTCCAAATGTTTATAAATTTTATGTGATGTGTCTTAGTGATTGTTGACATGTATGTATGTATAATGGATGATGAAATTGCATGTTAGTTGAAGGTATGATCCTAGATAATCTTAAATGTATTATAGTATACTCAAGTTATACTTAAGGTATCTTAACCTTGTATTGTGATTAGAATGCAAATGTGATTGAGGAAATTGGAACTAGGAGTTATGATGAATTGATGATGAACATATGATTATGAGTTAATGAAGTAAAAGGGATCATAAGAGTTAAGTATGATGGTTGAAGGATTAATTGTTCAGTTGACATGTATGGAATGTAAAGTGAACAAAAATAATTGACAAGTAAATTGATATTGAGATAATGATAATGTGATGACCTTAAAAAGGTATTGATATGATTGTAATGTGTTTTCATGTGAGCCTATAAGGCTTAAGTATGCAAGACTTTCAAGTCAACGTGATATGTGCAAGTGATGAGTACACCTATGAGTGAACTCTAATGTGTATGCTATATGTGTATGGGTAGTTATGGGATAGGAACATCATGAGTAAATAAATACTAAGTATTAAACCAAATATTATATTAGAGTTTGAGGAGCTTTAGAAGTGTAAAACGGACTATGTGAAGTAAACACAATGCTTTTGTTACAAGTGTGAGTAAACATCGTATTCATGTTATAAGTGTAAACAATATTTTGTTGTGTTACATGAATGTGATATATTACTATGTGAACCTTTGTGATCCTTGAAACCCAATTTCTTTCCATTTTTATTTTATTATATGATTTCTTTGTCAAGCTTGAGTTGCCAAAGGACATTTGGTCCAAAACTATTTTGTTATCCGATGAGAATTTCTTGTGAATTAACACCCTAACTTGTATTCTTTCTGGAACTACATTTTCATTGTATTATTGTTGAAAGCCAAACCACTATTGATATTGAATTACATGTTATTGTTGCCTTATGTGATATTGTTAATTGTGTTTACCAATAGCTCTAGCTATAGTACCTTTACCCTTTATGCAGAATCCTCATGCCGATGTGGGTAATCATCGGAACCTATGCACATGGTCTTAACCCAATAGATAGGGTTAGTGTATCCACCTCAGCTAGAAGGGGCGGTTCTAGCCGTGGAGCCTGATCAGCTTCACGCTTTCCATGTGATAGGAGTTAGAATTTGGCAAAGGCCACCTCTCCTCAATGTGTTTTGAGTGAATTGAGTATAGTCTTTACTCTATAAGTGTTATAAGTGTGATTTCTGCAAACTTGCTAAATTGAACCCTTGCTAAATTGCAACCTGATTCATAAGTTATAAACCATGAACTATGTGTTTAAGCTATGTGTTTCCTTTCAAAGGAATATGTGATAATGTATGTGCCCTTTTCGTTTACTCATTGAGATCATCTATCTCACCCCTTTTCCTTGTGTGGTTCCAGGTGAGCAAATGTGAGGAGGCAAGGTGATGGCTCAAGCATTCTTCTTTGCTTGGTGAATTCCTTGTCCAAGTTATCAATAATACTATGTTTATGAAGTCTTGTCATTAGATGCTCCAGGAATGATAATTGATACTTATTGAGATTTATATTATTTTCCTTATGGATTTTATATGTAACGATTTACTTTAAGTCTTCCGCAAATTATGGTATTTATCTAAATGTTTTAAATGAGTTAATGAAGAAGGTTCAGTAAGATCCTAGGCATGATTGTTATATGTTAATGGGTT
>CANTUT010000472.1:305000-470000 GCA_947687605.1 Reutealis trisperma
CAAGAAGAGGCCCCTCATCATGAAGAAGAGGAACCTAAAAATGGAGGAGATTCTTAGATTTTCTTTTTCAAATTTCTTCTTTCCTTTGTTTATTTTGCTTTGTTTCAAACTGTCTTCCTTATGATTTTCATGCATTATAATGTGGCCTTATCAATTTCAAATCAATACAATTATCTATTTTCTATATTTTTGTCTTGTTTATTCTTTACTCTATTGTTTTGTTCCCTTTGCAATATATTTTTCTTTATTTCTTTTTGATACTGCCAATGGGGGAGAAACATAGAACTTAAATAAACTCAAATGAACATCACTTGATTATAACTTTGAGAATATGTTCTCCACCTTATATTTTTTATCATCTGTTGCACAAATTGAGGGGTAGAACTCTTAACGAATTGAATGTTATTTTAAATTTAACTTCTATTTTATATTTAAGTTCAATTTGATTGTCAAAATAAAAAAAGGGGAGATTGTTGACCTAAGTTATTTCAAAGCTTAGTCAATCTCTATTTTGATCTTGTCAATCAAATTGAAAGCTATCTAATGTTTGTTCAAGTGTTTGTTTTGCAAAATATGTCATATTTATTGATTGAAATTGAAAGGAAATCAAAATCTTTCAAAGTATATTAGATTGCTTCTGAGTCAAGACCAAGATGATGAAATCGTGACCGCGACTATGCAATCGCGACCAAGAAACTTAAAAAGCCAATTTGATCAATTTCACTGAGAGTGAATTGCAACCTCAATTATGACCATGACCAAGGGCACTATCCTAGATTCGTGACTATGAATAAGTAGTTGCGATTGTGATATTCATACTAACGTCCAAGACTACAATGGATAGTTGAAGAACCAATGAGAAGGTGCCCTATGTTATCTAGCCATTATGGATTATGAAGATCGCGACTGCAAAATACTAGTCGCGACTATGAAAATAGAGTAGTGACCATGAAAAAGGCTTAGTGATCGCGACCCAGCTCTAACAGTGCATTTAATGCAAGACATTATAGCTATAAGGATCCTTTTTGATATCTCTTTGTAACAGGAATTTGGAAGGAAGAAGCTATAAATACCCCCTCCAAAGACCCTCATAATAATCCTACAACTTTCATTTATGTCAAACTCTTGCAATTTTAATTCTCAAAGCCTTTACTTCTTAATTGTTATAATTTGGTTGTCGTAAGAGCATTGATAGCTCAAAGGGTTGAGTGTTAGCCTTGAAAACACATATTGTTGGGTTGAAAGTGAGCCATTAGAAAACTCTTATATAGGTTTAAGTGTGAGCCTAAGGGAAACACTTGTAAGGGATGTGTGTGAGCCATTGAGAACCCATTGTAAGTTTAGAGTGAGCTTGAAACTCCTTCTAAGCATCATCTAGTAGTAGAATACCCAATTGAGATTAGGGAGTGGATGTAGGGTTCATTAATACTCAAACCACTATAAAATTGATTGTGTTCATTCTCTTTCCCTATCTCTTTCTATCTAATTTTTAATTTCCTAGTAATTCAACCCCCCCTTCTTGGTGCATAAGGGCAAACATCGTGAAATTGATCAAGCTCTATGACTTGAACCACCCCTTCTAGATGAGATGGTACATTACCCCTATCTATCAGGTTAAGACCATGTACATAAGTTTCGATGATTACTCGCATTGGCACGAGGATTTTTGCATAAAGGATTAAAGGTATCATAACTAGAGCTAATGGTATTCACATATAACAATAGCACTTGAGGTAGCAATAACATGTGCCACAATAACAATAGCAGATTAACTATTTGAACAAAAGATTCAATAGTAGTTTATTCCAGAAAGAAAGTAGGTAAGGTGCAATCTCAAAAAGGTTTTTCATATCATTTGAATAAACATTATTGGTTTCCATACCAATTGTCCTTTGGCAACCCAAGCTTAGTAAAGAAATCACATAATCAAATTTAAAATGAAGTGAACTTGGGTTTCAAGAATCTTAAATGTTCCCATTAACTTAATCATGATAGCTTGCATATGTAACAATAGCATAATGTTTACTCACTTTGTGGTTCCTTCGCTCCTAATACTCGTAGCCTTTGAACCTCTAGAACTTCTCAAGCTCTAACATAATATTTAATTCAATGCCTAGTATATATTTAATCATCATGCTATCCTATCCCATAACTACCCCATGCACGTATAATATTTGCATACACTTAGTGTTGCACATAGATGTGTACTCATCACTTGCAGATAACATGTTGACTTTAAAAGTCGTGCCCACTTAGCCTTTCTAGGCTCACTTGAAAACACATTATAAATTATACCAATACTTTTCTCAAGTCAATCACAATGTCATGATCTTATTATCAATTCACTTTAACAATCATTTTAGTACACTTAACACTTCTATACATGTCAACCTATTAATAGCCTTTTAAGTGTCATGCCTATTTCTTATGCCCAATTCATTCAATTGATCTCCTTATCAATTCAAGACAATAAATTAATTGTTGACTAATCATAAAACCTATTTCCATATTACCCAATCATATTTACATTGCAATCATAACATAAGGTTAAGATACCTTAAGTATACTAAATTGTCTCTAGCCTTGTCTAGAGTCATTTCTTTAACCAACATGCAATTTAACCATTTATCATTCATTCATACATGCCAATAATCATTAAAATACATTACATAAAAATTATAGACATTGGGATAAGAATCCCAATGTAGGCCGAATGCCCCATAAAAGAAAAAACCTGAATTTTCTTACTTTTCGCACTTTCCGTCTGTAACAGTAATACGTAAAAACATGGTTTGAATTAAGATTTTTTATGTAATCAAAACAAAAATCATTGTGGAACATGAATAGGTAGGAATTAGCACATATATAGATCAATATGCATGAAAATTTCCAACTTTAGATTTTTGAATGAAAAACCATGAGTTTTCTTATTTCTGGTACTTTCCGGTCATTATACCAATATGTAAACATGTGATTCAAACCATTATTTTTCATTCAATCACAATTGGCAGCCATAGGTATTTCTTATGCATGAAAATTCCAAATTTGGGGTTTAGAGTGAAAATCATGAGTTTTCTTGCTTTCCGCGCTTTCTGTTCATTATAGTAATATGTAAACACATGATGTAAATCATTATTTCCTATCCAAACATAAAAAATATCAATCTAGAATTCCACCATACATTAATTGGGAGCCTCACCAATATAAAATCATGAAATTTTTCAACTTTCAGGTTCTAGGATGAAAACCTTAAATTTTCTTGTTTTCTAAAACTTTTCAGTCATTATAGTAATATGCAGAAATATGATTTAATTCAATATTTTTCATCTAAAAACATCAAAATCTATTTAGAACACAAATATGTAGAAATCACCGCCGCCGCCCCCCCCCCCCCCCCCCCCCCTCCCCCCCTCTCCCTTATAGTGTTTATGCATGAAAATTTCAATTTTAAGTTGTAGGATTCACCTTTTGGAGAAATCGCGTAGAGAGTTTGGTGTATTCGGTAGAAAAATTAGTTTCTTTCTCAAGAATTCACCTAGGCTCAATTTTATCAATCAAAATCAGTAAATATTTAGTTCAAAATAATTTTACCTTGATTAGTTTCATAAAAATCAAATAGCAAATTGAAAGGAAATGAATAACTTACAAAACTGTCGCGAAATCGCAAAGTTTGAAGGTATTTTGTGAATTTCGATAAAGAGAATAATTTTGAGAGAATTTTTTTGTCAAAATAATGAAATAAAAGAATGGTGGCTACTGAATGAAGGGCTGTCCCAAATTCCTACAATATATCTAGGCTTTTAGGTAATTTTCAATATTACCCTTAATGAGCTAAGTTAGGAGTATTTTGGTGTAGTGGGATTTTGAGTATTTGGGTTTTTTAATTAATTTTAGGGCTGATTATAGGTAATTAAAATAAAAAAATTTTTGATATTATTTTCTTTAAAATTCCCCCAAAACATTTATTTAAATATTATTTTTAAAATACTCATAAAATAATTTTATGCTTAAAAATCGCCTTTTTGCATGAAAATTTATTTTAAGTAAAATAATTTATTTTATGCTAATGCACTTCATATAAATTATTTATTTCAAAATAATAACCCATATTATGCATATTAAAATTAATTTAACATGCTGCATACTCATCAATCCCATAGCACATAAATTTTCATAAAAGCACCTATTTTGTCTTAATAGCTCTATGTCAAGTAAATTGTCACAAACATTTCTAGGATGGTTGTGGGTTGTTACATTCTACCCCCTTAAAAGAAATTTGTCCTTGAATTTAAATACTTACCTATATGCTCTTGAAAAGGTGAGGATGCTTCTGCTGCATCTCTTCCTCGGCTTACCAAGTGCACTCGTCCATCCTATGATTTCACCATTGGACTTTAATCATGGGTATCTCCTTATTCCTTAACCTCTTCACTTATTGATCCACTATGGCTATTGGTAATTCCTCATAGGATAACTACTCATCTATTGCAATGTCCAGAGTTGACAAGACATGAGATGGATCAGATACATACTTCCTTAGCATGGAGATGTTAAAAACTGGGTGCACATACATCATAATTAGGGGGAGAGCAAGCCTATAAGACACTTCCCTAATCTTATCCAGAATTTTGAAAGGACCAACAAAATGAGGTGATAACTTTCCTTTCTTATTGAATCTCATAACACCTTTCATTGGAGAGACCATTAAGAAGACGTGATCTGCCATGGCAAAATGAACAACCTTTCTCTTAGGGTCTGCATAGCTCTTTTGTTGATTGAAGGCCGTTTTCAACTGCGCTTGGATCAAGGGTACCTTCTCAGTAGTCTCCTTAAGCAGTTCTAGCATCTTCACATATTTGTCTCTAGGTTCAATCTAATAGACTAGAGAGCAACATTTTCTCCCATACAATGCCTACGAACGATAGTTGTTGTTGTAGGTGAATTCAATCAAGGGTAAGTACTTATCCCAGCTACCAGCAAAGTCTAAAACACACATTCCTAACATATCCTCGAATGTCTAAATTTTCCTTTTAGATTGTCCATCCATTTAAGTGTGAAAAGTAGTGCTAAAATCCAATTGTGTTCCTAATGCTTCTTGTTTGCCAGAACATAAAGGTGAATTGAGTGCCTCGATCCGAGATGATGGAGTTTGGCACTCCATGTAGTTTTACAATCTCATTCATGTATAATTGCACGTACTGAGCTACAGAGTATATGGTCTTAACTCCCAAAAAATGAGCAGATTTTATCAGTCGATCCACTATGACCCATATAGAGTCATATCCTTTAAAGGTTCTAGGTAAACCAACTATGAAGTCCATAATGATGCGCCCCCACTTCCATTCAAGCATTTGAATTTCTTGCAGCAATCCAAAGGGTCATTGATGTTTGTATTTGACTTGCTGATAAGTCAAGTAGGATACTACAAACTTAGCCACATCCTTCTTCAGTCCAGGCCACCAATAGTTAGCTTTCACATTATGGTGCATCTTAGTAGTTCCAGGATGAGCACAATAAGGTGTCTGATGTGCCTCCTTCAATATCCTTTCCCTTAACCCATCCATATTAGGCATGCATACTCTATTTCCACACTTTAAAACTCCATCGACCACTTCAAGCTCAGGGTTCTTTCCTTCTTTTGTCTCATCCTTTAGCTTAACCATGTGTGGGTCCTTATCTTATGAAGCCTTTATCTCTTCCATTAGCTTAGACTTCACTTGGAAATCAGCCACTAAAACTCTCAATCCACCAATCTCCAGCCTCAAGCCTTGGCTAAATAACTCTTTTAACTCCTTCACGATTGGTCTCTTTCGCACCATCATATGGGCTAAGCTTCCCATCGATTTTCTACTCAAGGCATCTACTACCACATTTGCCTTTCTAGGATGGTAGAAAATCTAACCGTTGTAGTCTTTCAATAGTTCAACCCATCTCCTCTGCCTCATATTGAGTTCTCTTTAGCTCAAGATGTACTAAAGACTCTTATATCCATGTAGATCTCACACCTCATTCCATACATGTAATGTCTCTAGATCTTTAGAGTGAACACTACTGCAGCGAATTCCAAATCATGAGTAGGGTAATTCACTTCATGCCTCTTTAGTTGTCATGATGCATAGGCGATGACTTTCCCATTTTATATCAAGACGCATCTAAGTCTTACTAGCGAGGCATCACAGTAGACGGTAAAGCCTTCTTCTCCTTCAGGTAACGTCAAAACTAGGGCCAATATCAAGCATTTCTTTAGCATCCAAAAGCTCTCCTCATAGGACTCTTCCTAGTTGTACTTAAATTACTTTCTAGTCAACTTGGTCAACGGAGCTGCTATCTTAGGAAAGTCATGTACGAATCTGTGATAATACCCAGCCATGCCCAAGAAACTTTATACCTTCAAAACTGTTGTGGGCCATGGCCAACTTGCTATTGCTTCAACTTTCTTCGGATCAACATGGATCCCTTCCTTACTCATTACATGTCCAAGAAAGGTGACAGACTCCATCCAAAACTCACACTTAGATAGCTTAGCATAGAGCTAGGGATCCTGTAGCGTCTGTAATACAATCCTCAGGTGCTCTTCATGTTCTTCTTTACTCTTAGAGTAAATAAGGATATCATCAATGAAAACGATCATGAACTTATCAAAGAATGTCCTGAATACTCGATTCATTAAATCTATGAAAGTAGCAGGAGCATTTGTCAAACCGAATGGTAGAACCGTGAACTAATAATGTCCGTATCTAGTATGAAAGGCAGTCTTGCAGATATCCTCTTTATAGATCTTAGTTGATGATAACCGGACCTCAGGTCAATCTTGAAGAAGTGACCAGCTCCTTGCAATTGATCAAAGAGATCATCGATCTTTGGCAAAGGATACCTATTCTTCACAGTGACTTTATTAAGTTAGTAATAATTAATGCACATCTAGAATGAGCCATCCTTCTTCTTTACAAATAGCACTGGAGTGCCCCTGGCAAACTACTCAATCAGATAAAACCCTTGTCGAGTAGATCATACAGTTGCATCTTTAATTCTTTCAATTCCGCTTATGCTATGTGATATAGTGGTATCAATATAGGCTGCATACCCAGTATCAATTTGATGTTGAATTCAATCTCACGGTCTAGGGGTATTCTAGATAAATCTTCTAGAAAGACATCCACAAACTCCTACGCCACTAGAATGCTCTGGTCTTGAACGGCAGTCTCTTTGTCAGCATTGATTACATGGGCTAAGTAAGCTTGGCACCCCTTCCGTAACATCCTTCTTGCTCCCAAAGCTGATATTACATTTGGAGGATTCTTAATCCTATCCCCTTAATACACAAACTTCCTCCCATCCTTTATTCTAAACTCAACCAACTTCTCTTTACAGTCAATATGAGCCCCATGCTCATATAACCAATCCATCCCCAAGATTATATCAAATTCTTGTACGTCTAGTTCTAGCAATTCTACATAGAGTTTTCAACCTTTAATATCTACCTTATAATCCTTAAACACTTCACTTCCATTACTTCTCACAAAAGAGTTGATACTACTAAAGGTTCAATCATTAGTTCCTTATTTCTATTAAGACTCTTAGCAAAACATGGGGACACAAAAGAATGCGTAGCACCAGAATCGATCAAACATCTTGCCCTAGAATTTAGGATAGAAATGATACATGTGACAGCCATGTGTGAAGTGTGAGCCTCTTGCTGATTTAAGCCAAAGACACACCCCTTTCCTCTATTGTCCACTGTTGGTGCATTCCTATTAGTTGGCCCTTTATTCTTCGCTCCCTACGCTTAGGATTGGTATGGTTTGTGTTATGGAGGCGCCGAGGTCGCATTTCCTTGTCTAAGGGTAGTCCTTGATGAAATGTCCATTACCCCACACTTTAGGCACGGACCTAAAATTCTTCGACAAACTCCAGGATGCTTCTTTCTACACTTGCATAAGTGGGGAGTTCCTGCTTACTTTGACCATTCTAAGGTCTAAGTGTTGAAGATTCCTTCCTTAGGCCTCCTCCTCTTTTATGCTGTCCTCTATGACCCTTGTCCCTATGCTTCCCCTTTTGGTCCCACTCAGCTTGTTCAACTCTCTCCTCCTTGTACCTCTTCTCTATTATCTTAGCCTTATCTATCAACTTGGCCAAGGTAGGAAATTCCACAGCTGCCAATGAGTTGAACAAAGGTGTGATCAGTCCCTTTAAGAACCAGTTGATGTGGCTTGCTTTAGTAGGAACAATATTGGCAGTGAATCTACTAAGCCAATTAAATTCCATTGCATAATCTGATACTGTCATTCCTGGTCTCTACTTCAATTATTCGAACTGTAATTCCCTATTATGCCTTTCTTCTTAAGGCAAGAACTGATCCGTGACTTCTTATTTAAATTTTGCCCATGTAGTCTGTGAAGTTGCTCCTTGATGTTTCTCTCATACCAATACCAAACCTCCTTCTTGAGTTGGAGTCCTACTAACTCGAACACTCGGGCATCAAAGCAAGAAAATCAACAGACTAGCTTATCCATTTCATCCAAAAATTCATATGGGTCATCTCCCTCTTCGCCACAAAAGGTAAGTGGCTGTAGCTTTTTGAATTCTGCTATAATCATCCCTTCGTCAGGTAGTCTCTTTCTCTCCTTTCGAATAGCTACCACTATCACAGGTGGTGGAACTTCATTCCTCTCTTGTGTTGGCAGCACTTCCTGCCTTTGAGCTCGCAACTCCTCTAATTCCTTGTGCAAGTCTCTCATTTCTTTGCGTATAGCTTGCACCTCCTGTGAAGATGCTTGCTAATTAAAACCCATAGTTGGTGCCCCCGAATTGGATCTTTCTCTTGAACGTGCAAGAGCAAAGGCAGCATATGATGCAATGTTTGATAAGGCATCCTCACCTGCTTTAATAGGTTGGCCTACTGTGCGAACCTTTTTTCTTGGAGGCATTCTACTATCACGATAAGGGAACTTAGTGCTTTTTCCCTGTCAACCCTTCTAACCCTATTATCATACTATCACATTTATCATTGTGAACCTTTAATTTTACACCCTCATCATCCAATTGCAACCTTAGTACCTACTAAGATTAATGCGCTATGCAGACTCGTTACGGTGGACCCATTAACCAATTAGCAGGTGGAGGTTCAAGGGCAGCACTCTCGAAAGAAAATTTTTTAGCCTTCAATTACATTTCTACCAGACATCCAAATATCCAAAACCAACAACTAATCTCTAAAAAAAAAAAGAGAGAGATCTCGAAAAATGTGTCAAGGTGACAAGTGGCATGTCGCATGACATGCATGCGACGAGCGTTAGACCTGCGTGGCATAGCATGCCTCGTATGTGGCATGCCGCATAAACCTGATGAGGCGCTGCATAGGCTCTGCCATCTCGTGGACCCCACCTATGCAGAAAATGACCTTTTTACCCCTTTTAGTCTAATTTTTAGCTCTTTCTAGCCCTACCCTTCATCGTCTTTTCACATTTTCAATATCTAAACTACCCTCACCCACTTTTCCTATAAATACCCCCTTCCACATCTTATTTCTCTTCACCCCCTGAATTTGAGTAGATTGCTATCCTCAAATTCCTCTCTTCTTCTCCCTCCAATCACTCTCTAATTAATTAATTAATTAATCTTTTTAATTAATTAATTACCTCACCCTAATCAAGTTAATTAATCTTTTTAATTAACTAAAACCCTTTTTTTAATTAATCACCCAATTAATTAATTAATTAATTAATCTTTTTAATTACTCTTTTATTAAAAAATAAATTAATCCTTTTTCTTAATCCACCTTTAATCCAAATTAATTAAATAATCCTTTTAATTAATCAATCCATCTAGCCTTTTCATCATATCAATTAGTTAATTAATCTTTTTAATTAATTAATTAATCTCCTAGTCAGTTCAATCACCCGATTCCGATAAAACAAAACTTCGGTCTGGTAAAACTCTCTGCCAACCAAAAGCAAAGGTATCAGCCTTTTTACTCATTCTCAATACACCTAAACCAAAATCAATCTGATCAACTCTTAAACCCTACCATTTAATCATGGAACAAACTACGTAGGTTTTGATCTCCATTCAACGGGGTACGTAGACACGTTTGAAATCTAAATCCAAACCTCAAATCCAAATCTCTATCAATCTCTTTTTTCCTTTTTAATGTGTAGATATTTTATTTTTATTTTCTCCTTGCACTCATATCATTTTCATGCATCTTATTTATAATTATCATCTTATAATATTTGTCATTCATAAAATCAATTTTTCAAAGTCAAATTAAACTTAAGAGCCAAATTTTAATTATTTAAAACTAAAAACCTAGTCCCCAAACTCAACATAGTTCGAGACTAGTGATTTTATCCTTGGGTAATTAATTGAAAATTAATGAATTGGAGTCACAATTGGGTTTTTCCTTAATTTTCCCATTTAAAAATAAATTAGGGTGGCGACTTCTAAGATCATTTTCAAAATCAACCAAATCCAAACTCAAGGGTTCCATCATGAGTCTAAACCCAAACGAGCATCCCGATTCCCTCTAGCAGAACGGGCTGGTACTCATGCGAGGCCTCACAGCTAGCAACTCCACTGGGGATTGGTTGCCACCTTTTTTCAATAAAAAGGAAAATAAGAGAAATACTATTTGGTTTAGGAAAATTTTTTCCAAAACAATCTCCATTTGGCTCATTAAGCATAATTTGACTTTCATGCATCATTTTATATAATAAAGGCTCCTTGCCTAAACCTTAGCTCTAGGAAAACTTTTGGACGGCAAGTAGCATTAGCTTGACAACTCCCTTTGAGTATGTTAGGAGATAGCAAAAGCATTCCATCCCATAATGAAACCTTAATTATTTTGGTGGTGTAATGAGCAATCAGTACTGTTGGACTCACGTGAGGCTCCTTACCTCACATGTGGTTAGGTATATCGATGCTTTAGTAGGACGGGGACTCTTAATCAAACCTCCCTTTACCCTTATGCATATAGTCGCCCTAGCACTAACCTTAGGCTCCATGAATCGTAATGCTTGCATGCATATTCATGAAATCTTTTTGCCATGCATCAAGTCATGATTATTCATACATGACATGGGAAGCTCGACACAGTAAACCCTCAAACACCTCAAAAATCTAAACTAGTGGTTTGTTATCCCAAAACACCTCATACACTCACCTTGTCGACATGTAAACTCGATAACCAATCACGTGGAAGGAATCCTTTTCTTGACTCACCTTTTCTTTTTTCTTCACAATTCTGTATTCTTACCCACTTTTTCTGTCTTTCGTTTTCAAGATCCCAATGGCCAACACCTCCAGCCCCTTTGACCAAGATGTAATAAGCACATTTTTCACTAATCTCCTTAGGAAACGAGAGGAAACTTTTCAAGCTGCAGTCATCACCACTCTTCAGACCCAAGCTGAAACTTTCACCAATGCTCTTAATGCCTAGTCTGCCACCTTTACTAATGCCCTCAACTCCCAACGCCAGTCGATTATCAAGGAGGTCAAGGAAATGACCAATGCTGCTATTACTCTCCCTTCTGCTTGTGTTGAGCCTGCATCTACCGAAGTAGGGACTAGCCATACCCCCACTCTTACTTCCCCTATTATCGATATCACAAATAAAGAAAAAGCACCTTAAGCTCCAACCTCTCCTGCTGTGGACTTGAATGCAACCACTCCCTCTCCCATTATGAATCCTTTCCAAAATGGAGATTTTTCTAACTTTCTCAAAGCTAAAAAATTGATGGAGAAAATTGAGGCGATGGAGAGAACACTCAAGAATGTCAAGAAGCACGAAGACATGATAGATGTTAACTCCTTAGCTCTCTTCCCAAATGCACGGGTTCCACCAAAATTTAAAATACTAGTCATGGACAAGTTTAATGGCAACATGTATCCCAAAACTCATCTCAAAATGTATGTGGGCACCATAAGACACTTTGGTGTGGATGATGAGCTCATTGCTTAATTATTCCAACAGTCATTGACTAGAGCTACTATTAAATGGTTGTTAAATCTAGATCAAAATCATAAGAAAACTTAGGATGACATCTGTAATGCTATTGTCAAGCAATACCACTATAACATTGAGGTAGACGTCACCCATTGAGATCTAGAAACCATTAAATAAGGGCCAAGATCCTTCACCACATTCTCTATAAGGTAAAGGACAAAAGCGGCTCAAATGGTGAACCATCCATCTGAAGTAGAAGCAAATTAAAATCATCATCATAAACCTCCTCCCCCAATATTTGACTTATCTATGAACATAGTACCTCCTTATCTTCAAAGCTCTCATTGCCATTGCCACCAAGATTGAGGATTTGATTCAATCAGGATGAATCAAAGATGAATCCTCTAGTTTGAGGCATCATAAGAACAATAATTACAACACCAACTCCATTACCAAAAAGGAAAGGGAGGTAAATATTGTCTCTTATCACCAGCCAATGAGGTTAGAAATGAGGAATTTTTTTGAGCTAGGCATGCCCCTCAGCATCATTTATAAGAAAGCCTTAGAGGCTAATCTGGTTAAGCCCTTAGAACTATGACCTCTTCCAAACCCCTTACCGAAGGGTTATAATGCTAATGAACACTACGACTATCATCAAGGGCTAGGGCACAAAACTAATGCGTGCAAGCCTTTGAAGCATAAAATTCAAGACCCCATTGATAATGGAGACATCATTGCTCCCAAATCTAAAGTCTAGCACCACCACCTATCCTTTTCTGAACCACCGAGCTCACCTAACCATCTCGAGCTTCACCTAATAATTGACACTTTGAGAAAAATTTCACCTTGCTGTGCACCTATCCAAGTCCTCGGAGTCTATGTCTGAGTTTATTCGAGTCCTTGTCTAAGTCACCTCAGTCAAAGTTTACGTCAGAGTTTTTTGAGTTGTTTCTATTAAATCTTTCTTTGAATTTAAGTCTATTAGGTCTTACCCTTCGGATTTTGTATTTTGCCTTTTTAGCTTATCCTTTAATGTACTCATGATGGGACTCTTTTTTTAGTAATGAGAGTTTGAACTTTTTGATTTGTTTTGATTTGTTTTTATTCATCTTTAAATGGAATATCTTAAAAAAAAAAAAGAATAAGAAGAAGAAAGAACAAAAAAAAAGAAAGATAAAAATGATGAAAAGGGCAAAAAGATTAATTAATTATGGCATAAAAAAAATCAAAAATTCCATACATTGCATTTGATGGCAGCAGTGAAAAAGCTTATGGACTGTTCTATATAAAACAAGATAGGGACAATCCAAGCTTCGCAGTTCACAAGATCCCTATCTATATACATAAGAAACTTGTCAAAGAGAAGCCATAGAGAATGAAGACAAAAAATACTGAAAGGTATCATGACCGGCTAAATGCCATTGAGGAAAAAAGAATCGATGCTCCGTACAAAATTCAAGGTTATCAATGGAGACTAGCCGAGCACTTCAACTAGAAGGTGAGAGACAAGGGTTTGCAAGAAGGAAATCCAGTTCTGGAAGAAATCCAAGCCTTTTTTCATGATCCAAGAGGAAGTTCAAACTAAACTAGACTAGAAGGTACATGCTCAAGAAGATCCTATCCGACAGAGGCACCATCTTCATAGACATAGACGAAAGTGAATTCTCCCATCCTAGCAATCCAGATCAGCTAAAATGATACATCATCTGAAGATGAAATCTGCATTTCATTTCTATTTTTCATGCATATGTAATCAGAACTACGTCAACCTGATTCTCTCTAAAAGAAATAATTGACAGAAAAGTGATGTAAGAGATGCATAGGCAGCCGGACCTAGGTGCGGTCCAAATCATAATATAAAATATTTTATTGCATCACATTCTCATTCTCTTTATGTCTAGTACATCATTCACTTAATTTTTTTGCCCAAACAAAAAGAAAAAAAAAAGAAGAAAATGAAGAATGCTCGCTAAGCTGAAAACTTGAAAGGGTGGCTTAGACAAAAATTAGAGAAAAAAAAAGATGTCTCATTTAATGATGATCAAATCTTTTAAAATACAAATCCATCATAAAGGATAGCCCTTGATGCATATTCTGCAAGTGTACAGATCACACAAGCAATATAGTAGTGAATGAGTTATCATTCCACTGGAGACTTTAAGTAAGTACTAGCTCAAAACATCTGCTAATGTTTACTGAATCAAATTGATGTTGATGAAAATCGATTATAATTATATTCAACCTAAATTAAAATATAAATTAAGTAAAATAACAAGAAGGAAAAAGGAGATGAAATCAGAAATAAAAGCCCATTCAGGTATTGAATCCCCCTAGCCCTTAATTGTATATCATGAACTATACATCAACTAAATTCATTCCATAAATTGAATTGGCGTTTCACTAAATTAGATAAAAATCTCTCTCGAACAATTAAATCCCCATTTCCCAAGGGGAATGCAAGGAATCTCTTCTCAAGCAAACTTAATTAGGTCATGCTTTAGATTCGAGAAACTATCCACCAAAGGAGTCTTGTAAGCCTATCTCTAGTGCCCCAATCAACTCTTAATCTCTATGAGTGATCCATTTACATAAAGTTATCTCTAATCAATTATATGAAAACAATCCCCAACTAATAAGCATGCAATTATTAATTGGAATTTAAGCAATAATATTCATAAAAGATAAAACAACTCAAAGAATGATTTAATTGAATAAGAAGTAATTCAATCTATACAGAAGGTTCATATCACACATTGAAACCAGAGAAAGAATTAAAGAAATAAGAATTCTCAAACAATTCATGAATTAAGTGCCAAGAAATCCTATTCTTTAGTCTCTAATCTTTAATGTCTTCCTCCTCTTCTTATTCCCTCGCTAATTCACTCCATTCTCCTCTCTAAAACATTGTCAGATCTGATTTTATAGTTTTGAATTTTCTGATGCACACCACTAGACCCATGGCTGGAGTTCCAGCCGTGGCAACGTGAATGAAAGAAAATGTCACTTCCCATGGGTGAGACCCTAGCCGTGCCTCCACCCATGGAAGGCTACTGGATGATTTCCTCTTTGCTCTTATCACATGGCTAGAATACCAGTCGTGGCTAAACCCGTGGCAACCCATATTTCTCTAAAAGATTAGCGTTTTGGCTTGGATCATTCACCGTCCTAGATCATATTAAGATCATGGCATCTTTTGACACTAGATGAACTAAAAGAACTGTGAAAGCACTAAAATAAATAGATTAAACTCAATTGGAGACATAAAATACATTAAGAACAAGGGACAAAATATAGTGTTTTCAACACTTATCAAATTCCCCCACACTTGAGTATTTGCTTGTCCTTAAGCAAACTAAATTATAATAATAGTTTAGAACATGGACAAAGCCCTTAAAGCTAAAAGAAAACATCAAGATTTACAATACTCAAATCAATAAGGCTCGAATCTCATAATCAACAACTAATTCTCAAACACAGTAGTCAAATTAAAGGATCTACAAATCAAAGACCCTCAGGTGCAAAGATAAAACCCACAATCATGAAGTCTAAATTCCAGAGTTAAAAGATTGAGCATATAATCCCAAAGAAACAAAAGCCAAACAAAAGTGAGAGATGAAAGATTTTCTCTTAGGCACCTAACTACTCTCGATTTTTCTATTGACTTAACAATCAAACGTAACTTTATTATTGTTCACCTCGAAATATACTGTCCAAAAGCGACCCGCAAGTATACAGGGCAATTGTAGTATATAGGAAGCACCCAAGGTCGTATTCTCTCAAGGAATTGCAAATGGAAATCACTTGTTTCTTTGTGAAAGCAAATTAAATATAAAAAGATTTGTTTGATTTTAAAATTTTAAAAGAACTAAAAGCAAAACAATAAATTAAAAGAAAATGCAGATGTAAATAAGTGAAAATTTAATGACTAAAGATAGTCCAAGGTTTTATGTTCCAATTCAACTGGCAAATGGCAAGCCTTGCCATACACCAGCCGAAATGGACTTATCCCCAAAGGAGTCTTGTATGCTGTCTGGTATGCCCATAATGCTTCGCTGAGACGAAGTGACCAGTCCTTCCTAGATACATTCACTATTTTCTCCAAAATCCCTTTAATCTGCTTGTTGGATGTTTCTACTTGCCCGAAAGTTTATGGGTGATAGGGAGTCACCACCTTATGCTTTACTCCTGACTTTTGCATTAGCTTCTCAAACAGCTTATTGTAGAAGTGACTTCCCCCATCGCTAACCATCACCCTTGGTGCCCCATGCCTACTGAGAATAAAATCCTTCATAAACTTAACAACAACATGAGCATCGTTAGTTCCAGTTGGAATTGCTTCCACCCACTTAGAAACATAATCTACAGCAACCAAAATATATTGAAAACCAAAGGAGATAGGGAAAGGCCCCATAAAATCAATACCCCATACATCAAAAATTTCAACAATAATGTAGTTAGTAAGGGGCATTTCATTTCTCCTACCGATATTACCTACTCTTTGGCACCTATCACATTACTTATAGTAATTGTGAGCATCTTTGAAAAGAGCAGGCCAATACAAACCACTTTGGAGAACTTTTTCAGCTGTCTTCTTTCCTCCAAAGTGCCCACCACAACTGAGATCATGGCAAAATTTCAGGACACTTTGTTGTTCATCCTCTGAAATACACCTGCGAACAATCTCATCTTTGCAAATTCTAAACAAATAAGGTTCATCCCAAAAATAATACCTACACTCATGCAAGAACCTTTTCTTTTCTTGATAGGACATGTCAGTTCGTAATACATCACATGCAAGATAATTAGCAATATCAGCAAACCATAGGACTTGTGATACCCCAAACAACTGTTCATCAGGAAATGACTCCAAATCATTATGAGTCTCATTTGATGCAAGTTCATCATTTGAAACGGGTAACCTAGATAAGTGATCAGCCACCACATTCTCACTCCCCTTTTTATCCCGAATCTCACAATCGAATTCTTGCAAAAGTAAAACCCACCTAATTAAGCGCGTTTTAGCGTGTTGTTTAGACAAAAGATATTTCAAAGCAGCATGATCAGAATGCACAATTACTTTAGACCCAATCAAGTATGCCCTAAACTTGTCTAATGCAAAGACAACAGCTAACATTTCCTTCTCAGTTGTGGTGCAATTCACTTGAGCATCATTAAGGGTTAAACTAGCATAATATATGACTCTTAAGAACTTTTCAACCCTTTGTCCTAAAACAGCCCCTAATGCATGATTGGATGCATCACACATGATTTTAAAAGGTAAGGCCCAATCAGGGGCAATAATGATAGGTGCAGTGGTGAGCTTTTCTTTCAGGGTATCAAAGGCATGCATGCATTTATCATCAAAATCAAAAGGAACATCTTTTCCTAGTAACCTACAAAGAGGTTGACTTAATTTGGAAAAATCCTTAATAAACCTCCTATAAAAACCTGCATGCCCTAAAAAACTTCTTATCCCCTTAATAGAGGTGGGAGGGGGTAAGTTTGCAATCAAGTCCACTTTGGCCTTGTCAACCTCTATGCCCTTACTAGATACAACATGTCCTAACACAATGCCATGAGTTACCATGAAGTGACTCTTCTCCCAGCTCAAAGTAAGATTGCACTCAATACATCTTTCAAGCACAAGCACCAATTTATTGAGACAATCATCAAACGAATTACCAAAGACAGAGAAGTCATCCATAAATACCTCTATGAAATCATCAATCATGTCAAAAAATACTGACATCATGCATCTTTGAAATGTTGCTAAAGTGTTGCATAGCTCGAATGGCATCCTTCAGAACGCAAATGTCCCAAATGGACATGTGAAAGTGGTTTTTACTTGATCCTCCGGTGCTATTACCACTTGATAATAACTTGAAAGTCCATCAAGAAAACAGTAGTAAGAATGTCCAGCAAGTTTATCCAACATTTGATCAATAAAGGGTAAGGGAAAGTGATCCTTCTTGGTGGCATTGTTCAATTTCCTATAGTCTATGCACATACGCCACCCAGTAATAGTCCTGGTTGGGATTAACTCATTGTTTGCATTTTCCACAACTGTGATTCTTGATTTCTTAGGAACCACATGAACAGGACTCACCCAATCACTATCCGCAATAGGATAGATCACTCCCTCATCCACCAATTTTAGCACTTCCTTCTTCACTACCTCTCTCATATGGGGGTTCAACCTTCTTTGCATCTCCCTCTTAGGCTTAACTCCCTCTTTTAATGTTATCCTATGCATGCACATAGAGGGACTGATTCCCTTGATGTCACTTAACCCCCAACCTATTGCCTTCTTCAACCTTTTCAATTCACTCACTAATCTTTCCTCTTCTTTTTCACTCAATAAAGCAGAAATTATCACAGGTGAATTCTCTCCCTCACTTAAAAACACATATTTCAGGTGCTTAGGCAGCTCTTTGAGTTCCAAGGTTTGTGAGGGTTTTTTTTCTCCCTTTTGAATCAAAGGAAGCTCCACAATCTCCTCATTTCCTACCTCTCCTACTTCCACAGCATCTAAACCCTCAATGTAGCTCACTATTTCAGGAACATAGATTTTAGCTCCTTTTTCAAGTGTGATTGCTAGTTCCAGCTTATCCTCGAAGGCATCCTGCAAGAAAACTTGTTGAACAGCAGCATCAATACAGTCAATAAAGGAACATTCTTCATGCAATGATGTGCTCAACACACTAAGATTATTAAAAATAGAAAACTCAATAGTTTGACCCAAAACAGTCATGGTTAACTTTCCATTCTTAACATCAATCAAGGTATTAGTTGTTGCCATGAAAGGGCGCCCTACCAAAATATGCAATTCTGGCCCATTTGACAACTCGTCCCCCATGTCCAATACCACAAAGTCAACAGGCACAATTAACCCTCCAACTTGCACTAGCACGTCCTCTATAATTCCCTTAGGGAATCTCAAAGACCTATCAGCTAGTTGCAGACACATTTTAGTGGGCCTCAATTCTCCTAAATTCAATTGCAAAAACAAAGTATAGGGCATCAAATTAATACTTGCACCTAAGTCTAGCATGCCTTTAGCCTCTTCCCTATTACCCATACTAATGTTAATCAATAAACTACTAGGGTCTTTAGCTTTGGGAGGTAACTTATGCTGGAGTACAGCATTAGCCACCTTAGACACAATAATTTTTTCTTCCCTTTCCAACCTCCTTTTCTTAGAATTCAGTTCTTTGAAAAATTTAGCATAAGAAGGCACATTCTTTATCACATCAAGCAAAGGCAAATTAACACTTACCTTGGATAGCATTTTGAATAGCTCATCAAATTGCTTATCCTACTTACCCTTTTTTAGCCGACTCAAAAATGGAATGGGCGGTCTATAAGGATCATCCGCCTTGTGCAATTGAGGAGGGGAGGCTGGCGTCTCTATAGCTTTCTCCTTCTCTCCAGGCTTTTTATCGCTCTTTTCCCCTTTAGATTCATCAAGATCAACTCCTGCATTATTAGAGTTATCACCAACAGTCTTATTAATTACCTTACCACTCCTAAGGACCAAGATCGCCTTAGCTTGCTCTGGTTGGCTAGGAAGTTTCCCTTATTGGTGTGCTTGCATATGATTCGCTATTTGCCCAACTTGAGTCTCCACCTTTCTTACTGAAGCTTCTAGAGAATCAAATCTCCTATTGTTGGCCTCCTGATTTTGAGTACTAACTTGAATGAAGGCATTCAAGCTATCCTCTAAAGAAAGCTTCCTTTGTTGTTGGATTGATACTTCTCCTTGGTGGTTGCCTCTTTGCATCATTTGGAATTGAGGTTGCTGTTGCTGTTGGTTGTTGTTTCTCTAGGAAAAGTTTGGATGGTTTCTCCAACCTTAGTTATAAGTATTGGAGTAAGGGTCATTCCTTGCCCTAGGTTGGAAACCATCCAAAGCCTGTGCTTGCTCTGGCTCACCTGCATAGACATCAAAACTAGAGGGACAAATATTAGCACCATGGCCAAAAATGCCACAAACACCACATACCTCTTGTTGTTGAGCTGATGTGCTTCCCTTCATGGATAAAAGCTTGACTTGTTTAGTAAGCTCAGCTAATTGCATGGCTATATCTTTTACAGGGGCTCCTTCTTGCATTCCAACTCTTCTTCCTCTCACACTTTTCTACTGAGAGTTGGCCCCAAGCATCTCATACAGGTCATATGTCTCCTCAGTAGTTTTCTCCCCCATTGCCCCACCAGCTGCATTGTCAACTATACTTTGGCTTTGATATGTAAGCCCATCATAAAAGAATTGGTTGAGCAACTGCAGTGGATAATGATAGTGAGGGCATTGGATTTGCAACATCTCGAACCTCTCCCATGCTTAATGAAAAGGTTCTCCTTCCATTTGTGTGAAGGTAGCAATCTTCGATCTCAATTCAGCTGTCTTTTAGTGAGAGTAGAATTTCCCCATAAATTTGTTATACACCTCTTCCTAGGTAGTCAAGGAGTTGGGAGTAAGTGTCATCAACCATGATTTAGCTGCATCCTTTAAAGCATAGGGAAAACATCTCATCCGCAGCTGATCTTCAGTCAGACCTTGTAAAGGAAAAGTCTGAATGGTGGCATAGAAATCTCTGATGAAATTTAGGGGGTCTTCATTTGCCACTCCATAGAAGGATGGGAGCATGCTATAATGTATGTTCTTCAGCTCATAATTCCAAGCAGCCGCATCAAGCCTGATACATGATGTCGCGGTGCCTATGATTGGCCGGGCATACTCCTTCATGGTTTGGCGTTCCTATGCTATTATGTCTTGTTGATCGACTTGTTCTTCTTGATTCACTTTCTCTTCTTGATCAACTTCTTCTTCAATTAGATCCAGCTCTGTTCTTTCTCTGCCAACCCTGTGAATGTTATCAACAAAAGGGACAATCTCTCCTTCCAGAGATCTTCTCCCTTGCATAAAATTTCTAAAAACAAATAAAAGCAAAAACTAGGAACAAAAATAATTACAATGAAACAACAATTTCGCCTTGCAACTCCCCGGCAACGGCGCCAAAAACTTGTTCGCCTCGAAATATACTGTCCAAAAGTGACCCGCAAGTATACAGGGCAATTGTAGTATATAGGAAGCACCCAAGGTCGTATTCTCTTAAGGAATTGCAAATGGAAATCACTTGTTTCTTTGTGAAAGCAAATTAAATATAAAAAGATTTGTTTGATTTCTGAATTTTAAAAGAACTAAAAGCAAAATAATAAATTAAAAGAAAATGCAGATGTAAATAAGTGAAAATTTAATGAATAAAGATAGTCCAGGGTTTGTATTCAGTTTATCAATCCTCTATGTTCAAGAATAGTCCCAATTAATTATGCTAAAGCCCTAGTTTCTAATAAATCAATGGATAAAAATCAGTCTATTAGCACTCCCATTCATAAAAATCATTCTATCAGTTCATACATTAAGAACAAGGACTTAATCTTAAAACTTATATTTCTAATTCATTTTAAGATCTTAAAAGAATGAAATCGGGAATTGAACTTCAACTCTCTTTCCTTCGTTCAAAACCTAGGTAAAACAATTGGTAGCTAAGCAATTGTTCTTAAACAACTAGCCAATTCAATTAAGAATAAAAAGAATAATTGATTGGGATTTAATTCAATTCCATATCATGAACACATCATACAAACCCTAAACTAAAATAAAATTAGCTCATGGAAAATAAAGAAATCATCTCATTCTCAATATAATTAACTGAATCCATCAAAACAATACTATTGATTTAATTAACCTAGAATAATTAAATTGGAGAAATAAGAATCAATCCTCACCTTACAACCGAATTGATTAAATTCAATCTCTTGAATTTTTCCAAATAAATTCCCAAGAACCAAAATTTTGAAGCCTAATCTCGAAATAAGATTTGGAAAATTAACTAAGAAAATCCAATGAAGTTTTATGCCAATTACAATTCATAAATCTAAAACTCCAGACCCCCTTTTTTCCTCTATTTCAGACCTATTTATAACCTCTAAAACAAAAAACCTAAATGGAAAAGGAAACTAAAAATTCGGATCAACATTCCTAAAATTGGTCAAATCTTTGCGGCGGGCGTTGGGACTGGGCAGCTGGCGAGCTTGGGCTGAAATCTTCATTGGCAACGGACGCTGGGACTGGGCAGCTGGCACTGCTGAACGTGGCCTGCTGGAGACAGCGTTGTGCGCATTGGACAACCATCACGGACAATGCTGGGAGTGCTGCTGCTGTTGCCTGCTGCATTGGCGTGCGCTGGCCCTTTGGCAGCTGGCGCTGGGGGGCTAGGATACCTAAGCAGTTGCCTTGTGTGCACTTGCTAGGCTATGTGCGCGATTTTTCAGGCCCGTTGCACATGCTTCTGCCCAAATCTCCTTCTTTTGCTCCATTTAATGCTCAATTCCTGCAAAATGAGCTAAAACCTTCCTCAAACTAAAAAAAGGTAAAATAACACATTCTAACCTACATAAACATGAATTAATCACAAAAAGCCTAAATTAACACACACAAAAACCATATAAATATGCCATAAACAATTGCACACTTTTTTTTTTTTTAGGGAGCCCAACTTGTTTGAATCGTCATAGTAGCATTTTGATGCAAAGGTAAACATTTGTGATGCCGACCCCCAGTTACTCAACTAGAATCACAAATCCAAATGGCTACTAGCACTATTCATAATTTCGACTTTCCTAAGGTTAGAAGAGTCAAAATTGGCAGAATAGAGAAAAATTTTCAAAGCTCCAAATAGTGCACTATTTATTGCACCTTTTATATATATATATTTTTTAACTTTTTTTCCGAGAAAAATAGCCAAGGAGCCTAAGATATTAAGTGTATCTCACTAATCTTAACTCAAGTCACAAAGGAATCAACATATGCTAAAAAATTTAACTAAAGTTTCAAACTCCAGTAATGTAGACTTCATCAGTTTAATTTCTTAATTATGACTACCACACTTAATCCTTAGCCAATGATCAATTCAACTGAGCCAAACATCAATGAGAGATTGTCATATATAAAGAAAAATAATCAATAATTACAAGCTAAAAAGGGAATCATTCCAATTCATACCATTATTACAATTTAGCTTGCTTGAGCTAAAACAAGACAGAAAGAATAAATGAATAAACAAATAAGCACATACATATCCCTCCCCCACACTTAAATAACACATTGTCCCAAATGTGTTTGAAAATGAATATAAAGAAAAACACGTAAAGGGAAGAAGAAAGAAATAGAAAAACTGCCCTATCTTTGAATTTCCATGTCAAGCTGCTCTAAAGTCCATGCCATGTCATTATCTGCTCTACAGACCCACATTAGGCTAAGAAAGAAAAAGAAAAAGAAAATAAAAATAAAACATGAAAAGAGAAATAAAATAAAATAAGCCTAATTAGCATAAGTACAGTAATCCAAAGCGAAAAATATAAAAGAGAATAAAAGAAATAAAAGAAAGAGAAAAATGAAAATGGAAGGGTCAATCATCCACGGCAGCATCGGAGTTGTCACTCCCCTTGCCATCATCTAGCTCGACCTGGACCGGAGGCTATGTCTGCCATGGCTGCGGTGCAGGGATAGGAGGCATATATGCCTAAGTGCCCCAATAATCTAGCATGGACTGTTGAAGCCATGCTCGGCTCTACGCCTCAAACTTAAGGGCCTGCTGCTAGTGTTGCAACATGGTCAGGATCTAATGTTGGTTGATGAAGAGTCAGTTTTACTGAACCTAAAGACCAGTCATAGTCCTCTCCAACCAACAAATCTGTCTCTCAAACTCAGTGGGCTTCCTATTGTCCGCATCATCCTCCCCCATATATGACATCCAATCTCAAAATGGGGTTGGGCCAGAGAAAGAAGGTATGCCCAAGGAAGAAGAAGGCCCGGTGGCAACTGAAGTACCAGCAGCAGCAGTAGCACCAGCGTCAGCAAGAGGCTGAGTAGTAGGGTTAGTAGCAGGAATAGAGGCTAGCTCAGGAGCTACAGGATCTGGTAGAGGGGTAAAGGCTGGCATGAAGCTCTTCGTCTTGTCCATCTATAGCAATGTGGTGTACCCAATCAGCTTAGGCATGCCATCAAGTGTCATTAGAGGCAAGCCATCAAAGACACCCACACTCCAAGCGAGTTTAGTGATATACATCCCTCCAATCAAAGCACCGAACTTGCCCCTCTCGCACTGATCATCAAAAAACCATATAAAAGAATATGCCACATTGCACCGCTTGTCCCCATACATACACATCAAATAAAAGAGCTCCTGTCTAGTCACAACCCCGCCACTATCTTGTCTGTCGAAAATGGTCTTCGTTAGAAGAAAATGAAGAACTCGCATACTGAAAGAGGTGAACTGGGATGCCTTAGAGACTGAGGCATCAAATCTCTTACCCATCAGAGCAAATTTGTCCCACACCTGATTAGGGACATTATCATCCAAAAAACCCATAGGAGTCTCGTGATAAACGTCAATACGCAGCTCTGCCTTCGTATACAACCCCATCGCTACTGCTAAATCATTGACACTCATCTCAAAATGCTTAGTACCCAACCTAAACTATAGCATCTTCTTCCAAACTGATGCCACCTTCAAATTAACTTGAGGGGTACAATAAAACTCCAACGTCAATACCAAATAAGCCGGTTCAGCTATTACAAAAAATCCCTTCTAGCCCGGCTATGATGTGCATCTCCAATGCTCCTTATCTATGCCAATCTACTGCATAAAACCCTAGTCAATCTGGTAGGTAGGCTCAAAGTCCTTATTAGCTAACTGCTCAAAGCGAGCACGAGAGTCCGAGTTTGCAAATTGGACATACACATGGTTCGAAATGAAAGAAACTATAGGGGCTACTGCTGGGGGGGATTTTGAGAACTGCCTTCCCCTCTAGCCCATTTGGTGGGCAATTTGGTTACTTTGGCAAATGATTTCTTAGGTCCCATAGCTGCAAAACAACATAAGCCAACCCAAAATAGCAAAACAAAAAATAACAGGGAAATATCATCATTAGAATTTTGGCATTATAACGTCAGAAGCAATTGATTCCCAAAAATAGAAATTAACTAGTTATTGCCAAGAGTCAAGCAAACTATAATTCAACCAATTTAAGCAATAAAAACCCAGGCAATTTAAGCAATAGAGAGTCAGGAAATTAGGAATAACCAGCAAAGAGCAACCCAAACACCCTCATTACCCAAATCCACGTCTTTCTCTCACTAGAAATCAAATGCAGTGTATTTTGACACAACCCAAATCCCTAGAATCAAAATTTCTACCCGCAATCATGAATCTTGACAAAAACACAAGAAGAAATGGATTTAAAGCAAGAAAATGAGTCAAAAATTAAAGAACAAGCAAAACAATCCATACCTGTGGTGGAAAATCCGAAGAGAGAGAGTGTGTGTGGGTGAAAGTACTTGAGGAATGCTGCCTTGAGTGTGAAAATTGGTGGGAAAAAGATGGTGTGTGTGATTCGAGTGTGGGAGAAGTGAGGGGAAGAAGAGAGAAAATGAAAATTTGAATGTTTGGGAGTTGCGTGAACTGTCTTTTTTCTTTTATTTGCCGTGACCACGGGTGACCCCACGGCTGGGGTTCCACCTGTGGTCACAATAAAGACTCTTTAGGGCATCACACGGTTGGAGGATCAGCCATGGTCCCAGCCGTGTGCTACTTCTGTCAAAGAAAATTTAAATCACCTAATCACATGGCTAGAGGCTCAGCTGTGGTCCTTGCCATTTGCTGCTTCTGTCAAATAAAAAAATAATTCCCTTATCACATGACTGGAGGCACGGCTGAGGTTTTAACCATGCTATGTTATTGCCAAAAAGACATTAAGTTTTCTTATCACACGGCTGGAGGCACAGTTGAGGTTTCAGTCGTGCCCTATAATTTTTCCCCCTTTTTTTATATTATATTTCTGTTAAGATAAAGATTAAAAAAAATAAAAAAAAATAAAAAAAAAACAACTGATAGACAAAAATGGAGCCATGGAAATTATGCATAAAATAGAAGAACTTCATTAAGATAAAACATAGTGAAAAGAAAACAAGAAACATAAAAGATAGCTAATGGCTCATATAAGAAAGAAAGATAAAATGCCTAGCCTAGAATTACAATTATTTAGTAGAGATCATTCCAATGTAATCTAAACTAGGTCAAGACAGCTCCTCACTTCTCCTTCCTAGGCCTCCCTCTTCCCCTCTTCACCTTGGAAGGTTCACTACTCTCCCCTTTTGGTGGTTCTAGACTTTCTGCAGCAACAGTTGGTGCATCATCAGCCTTTTTCTCCTCTTTTTCCAGTGCCACTATCTCCTCTAGGGAGAAACTGTACTCATTCACAGCTGGTTATGCCCTCTTGTAAGCATGAAAAGTTGTTACTTGTTCAGGGTTCATAGGTGGAGGAGAGGAATCCCTCTTGTTTTTGGAAGTCTGGCCTTTAGGATTCTTAGAACTCATGCTGGTAATTCTACTTCCAACTAGGTGAGAGCAACAAATGCAGTTCAGAACATAGGCAATCTGTGTAATTCCCTTATTAAGAATCCATAATAAATGACAATTTCATAAGGGGTTGGTAGGATCTACATGTCTCAACTAATGGATTTTTTCTTCTTTTTTTTTAATTTTTTTAAAACAACTCAAAGAATGCATGACAAATCTAATACAACTGATGAGCAGCAACAACTAAATAAAGAAAAGAAAAAAAATAAAAATAAATAAAATAAATAAAATTGCAACACTTAAAATAAGATATAAATGTATTTTCTTTTCTTTTTCTCTTTGAAATAACTTAAGACAAAAATAATAAATCTTAATAAAATAGTGGGTTGCCTCCCACGAAGCGCTTCTTTAACGTCATCTTAGCTGGACGTTTAGGGTGATAGTTCGCCCTAAATCCTAGAGATACTTAACCTCCATCACTTGATTCAATTCTCTCCCAAAATAAAGTTTAAGCCTTTGACCATTTACTTTAAAATCACCCTTCTCAAGATTACTTAATTCAACTGTTCCATAGGGGAAGATATTTTTAACTACAAATGGACCTGACCATCGAGACTTTAATTTCCCAAGGAAAAGTCTCAGCCTAGAGTTATAGAGCAATACTTGATCTCCTGCTTTAAAGGATCTCCCTTGCTTAATTCTAGAATCATGCCATCTCTTGGTTCTCTCCTTGTACATCCTTGCATTGTCATAAGCTGCCAATCGCCACTCATTAAGCTCATTAACCTACAAATTTCTT
Organism: Reutealis trisperma; assembly: GCA_947687605.1. NCBI lineage: Eukaryota > Viridiplantae > Streptophyta > Magnoliopsida > Malpighiales > Euphorbiaceae > Reutealis > Reutealis trisperma. The sequence goes on from CANTUT010000472.1 coordinate 332,164, forward strand.
TTGGTACCTGTAGCATTTAAATCAAGGTTAACTTGCTTTATAACACAATAGGCCTTATGCTTAATCTCTACCGGCAAATGACAAGCCTTGCCATAAACCAATCTGTATGGTGTGATACCCAAAGGGGTTTTATAGGGAGTCCTATAAGCCCATAGAGTGCTATCAAGCTTTTCTGACCAATCCTTCCTAGAATGCTCTATTAACTTCTCAAGAACTCTCCTGAGCTCTCTATTCGAGTTTTCTACTTGACCACTCGTCTGTGGATGATAGGGAGTAGTAAGTTTGTGTGTAACACCTAATCTTTTCAATACTTTTCCTAATTGGTTATTACAAAAGTGAGTCCCTCTATCACTTATAATGGCTTTTGGATTGCCAAATCTAGAGAAGAGTTTCTTAAGGAACTTCACTACCACCCTAGCATCATTAGTGGGTAAAGCTTGAGCCTCTACCCATTTAGACACATAATCAACAGCTACTAAAATGTATTTATTGCAAAAAGAACTTGGGAAAGGTCCCATGAAGTCGATGCCCCATACATCAAAAACCTCACATTCAATAATACCATTTTGGGGCATCTCATCACGAGATGAGATGTTACCTGTTCTTTGGCAACGATCACATTGTTACACAAAGTGATAGCTATCCTTGAAAAGAGTTAGCCAATAGAATCCCAACTTCAAAACTTTCTGGGTAGTCCTGCTGGGTCCATAGTGTCCTCCAGCTAGCCCACTGTGACATTGCTCAAGAATGCTCATATTCTTAGGCCATCCCACACACCTTCTGATTATGCTATCAGCACAAATTCTAAAGAGAAAGGGATACTCCTAAAAGTAATATTTTAGGTCAAAAAAGAATTTCTTCTTTTGCTGATATGAAAAATCTTTTGGGAGTTCCCTAGCAATAAGAAAATTTGCAAAATCTGCAAACCAAGGAAATTCAGGATTAAAATTAGAACCACTTACCAAACTTACCATAGCATAAAGCTACTCATTAGAGAAGTTGTCATCAATATCCTCTTCTTTCAGCTACTCCAAGTTTGGGTTCTCCAATCTAGACAAATGATTTGCTGTAAGGTTTTCTGCTCTTTTCTTGTCTTGTATCTCCAAATCAAATTCTTGCAGCAATAATACCCATTGCATCAATCTAGGCCTTGCATCCGATTTTGAGAACAGGTATCTCAAACCCAAGTGATCCATGTAAACCACTACCTTTGACAAGATCAAATATGAATGAAATTTGTCAAAAGCAAAAACAACAACCAACAACTCTTTCTCTATGGTGGTGTAGTTAGCTTGAGACTCATTTAGTGTTTTGCTGGCATAATAGATAGGCTGAAAATGTTTCTCCTTCCTTTGGCCCAAAACTGTCCCTACTACGAAGTCGCTTGCATCACACATCAACTCAAAGGGAAGATTCTAATTAGGGCCCACCATGATTGGAGCATGTATCAACTTCTCTTTTAAAATATTAAAGGCTTTTAAGCACACTCCATCAAAGATAAATTCAGTATCCTTCTCGAGCAACCTTGTCAAAGGGCGAGCAATTTTTGAGAAGTCTTTAATAAACCTCCGATAAAACCCAGCATGCCCCAAAAAGCTTCTAATCACCTTCACAGATGTAGGAGGTGGCAATTTTTCAATGGTTTTGATTTTTGCTCAATCCACCTCAATACCCTTGCATGAAATCTTATGCCCCAAAACTATGCCTTCACTAACCATAAAGTGACACTTCTCCCAGTTGAGCACAAGATGTGTCTCTTCACACTGAATTAAAACTCTCTCCAAATTCAGTAGATAGTCATCAAAAGAGTCCTCATGGACTAAAAAGTCATCCATAAAAATCTCTATGATATCTTCAATCAACTCGTCAAAAATTACCATCATGTATTATTGGAAAGTGGCTGGTGCATTGCACAAACCAAATGGCATTTTCCTATACGCAAAAGTACTATAAGGACATGTAAAGGTTGTTTTTTCTTGGTCCTCTGGAGCAATAGGAATCTAAAAGTAACCTGAAAGACCATCCAAAAAATAGTAATATTCATGTCCAGATAACCTTTCTAACATTTGGTCGATGAAGGACAATGGAAAATGATCTTTTCTTGTTGCATCATTTAGCTTTCGGTAGTCAATACAAACCCTCCATCCAATGACCATTCTTGTAAGGATGAGTTCATTATTCTCATTAGGCACTATGGTCATTCCTCTTTTCTTTAGTACTACTTGAACTGGACTCACCCAGGAGCTGTCTGAAATTGGATAGATAATTCCTGCATCAAGTAATTTGATCACCTCAGCCTTCACTACCTCCTTCATCTTTGGGTTTAGTCTCCTCTGTGGCTGCACAACTGCTTTAAACTCATCCTCCATAAGTATTTTATGAGTGCAGAATGATGGACTTACACCCTTAATGTCTGCTATCTTTCATGCTATTACCTTCTTATATTTTTTTAGCATTTCAATCAATCTAGCTTTTTGCTAGGAAGATAAGCTAGCATTCAAAATTATTGGTAACTTCTTTCCCTCTTCCAAAAATCCATATTCAAGATGCTCAAGTTCCAGAACAAGTGGGTCTACTATAGAAGGCCTCATTTTCTCTTCCTTAGGCATTTCAATTGTTTTAAATGCCCGACTCTTAAATGATTTGTTTACCTCCATATAAGCCAGCTGCTCTACTGCTTCTTGATCCTCAACATTTTCCTATACCTAACACAACTCAAGGGGATCTTTAGAAACAATGTTAGTAATAAAATTGATGGTTTCATGCTTAATAATATCATCACATGAATCCATCTCATCAAGTTCAAGTGGGTACTTCACAGCATTAGCAATATGAAAGACAATTTTTTCGCTCCCCACTCTCAAAGTCAATGTGCCATCATGGACATCAATAATTGCACGAGCTGTATTCAAGAATGGTCCACCAAGTATAAGTGAAAGATCCGCATCCTCATCCATATCAATGATGACAAAGTCATTGGGGAAAATAAATTCCTCGACTTTTACCAACACATCTTCCAAAATTCCTCAAGGATGTACCACAGACTTATCAGCTAGCTGAATAATCATATGTGTTGGTTTAGGTTCTTCAATACCTAATTCTTTAAACATCTTGTAGGGCATAACACTAATGCTAGCCCCTAAGTTAGCTAAGGCATTTTCAATTGAAAGGTTACCTATGTAACATGGAATATTAAAACTACTAGGGCCTTTCAACTTCTTAGGTAACCTTCTTTACAAAATTGTTGAACTCTTTTTCAACAAATGCACAAATGATACCTCTTCAAGCTTTCTTTTGTTAGAAAGTAGCTCTTTTAAAAATTTAGCATATTTGGGCATTTGTGATAAAGCCTCAGCAAATGGTATGTTAATATAAAGTTGCTTAAATAATTCACAAAACTTACCGAACTGAGCATCCATTTTATCCTTATGCAAACAAGCTAGATATGGCACTCGAGGTTGATACTTCTTTACCGTTGGGCCAAGCTCTTGTGTTGCTTCTTTTCTTTCTTTCTCTACTGCTGCCTTTTCCCTCACTGTAACTTCCTTTTCAGCTTCTTTGTCAATGGCACCCTGTGCCTCTTCCCCAACCACTTCTTTTTGATTTTTCTTAACAGCAACTTGCTTGCCACTCCTTAGAGTGATTGCTTCCAGCTATTCTTTTGAGTTTGCCTCGGTGTTACTAGGCAAACTTCCTTACGGTCGGTCACTAAGCAATTTAGCAATCTGGCCCATTTGATTCTCTAAATTATGAATGGAGGCCTGTTGATTCCTAAGTGCTATCTCAGCTGCCTTGTGCCTCTGGTTAGACGACTCAATAAATTTCTCCATTGTTTCCTCTAAAGAGGTCTTCTTAAGTGGAGCTTGCTAGAAATGAGGCTGCTGCTAAAATCCAGGTGGAGGTCTCAGGTTAGACTGATTACCCTAAGAGAAATTAGGATGATTCCTCCACCCTGGATTATATGTATTACTATAAAGGTTGTTCTACTGCCATGGAGCATTTCCCATGTAATCTACCTACTTCGGCTTGGCAAAATTATTGCCACTTTGGCAATCTTGACTTTGATGTCCTCCCCCAGACCAATCACAACACATCACTTGAGCTTGTCTTACTGATGAAGATGCCATCAAGGAATCCATTTTTCTGTTCATAGCTTCAAGTTGAGCGGTCAATGCAACAATTGGGTCCACCTAATGTGAACCACCTCCACCAATCCTTCTCTGATCTCTAGGGACTTGCCACTGATAGTTTATAAGAGCCATGTCTTCAATCAAGTCCCTTGCCTCTTCAGGTGTCTTGTTGTTGATGGAACCACTAGCAGCTGCATTGATAGACTGTTTGCTTGTATAGTTCAAACCATTATAAAAGGTTTGAATATGGTGCCATAGTGGAAGGCCATGATGCGGAAACTTCCTCAATGAGTCTTTAAATCTTTCCCATGCATCATAAAGAGTCTCACCATCTTGCTGAAGAAAGGAAGTTATGTCATTCCTCAACTTAGCGGTCTTGGATGGTGGGAAATATTTCTCTAAGAATTTCTCTGCCAATTGAGTCCATGTACTAAAAGTACCAGCTAATAAAGACTTGAGCCATTTCTTCGGTTTTCTCCCAAAGTGAAAAAGGAAGCAAACGCAGCCTAATCGCATCATCTGAGACATTATTGATCTTAAATGTATCACAAATCTTAAAAAAATCTCAAGATGAGCATTAGGGTCTTCATCTAGGAGACCATCAAATTGGCAAGTCTGCTGCACCATCTGTATCACATTCAGCTTAATTTCAAAATTATTTGCAGTGATCGCTGGCCTCCATATATTGGAGTCAACCCCATTAAAAGTGGGCCTTGCATATTCTTGCATGGTTCTTGGCTGGTTTTCTGCCATTATTTCAACCTCTTCCTCTAAATCAACACCTTCCAGGTCTACTACCTCTCCCACCAAAGCTAGTTCCCATTCCTCCTTTCGCTTTTGTCTCAATGTGCTCTCTAACTCTAGATCAAATTAAGGTAGATTGGAGGAACTAGCTCTAGTTATAAACAGAAAAGGGTACCTAAAAAGAGAATTTTGTAAAGAAAACCAAAACAAAAATTAAATAATAAATAAAAATAAAAACTAAATAACTAGCTTCAATTCTATTGCTAATATTACTCTAAAAAGTCCTCGGCAACGGCACCAAAAACTTAATGCGTATTCTGCAAGTGTACAGATCACACAAGCAATATAGTAGTGAATGAGTTATCATTCCACTGGAGACTTTAGGTAAGTACTAGCTCAAAACATCTGCTAATGTTTAGTTAATCAAATTGGTGTTGATGAAAATTGATTATAATTATATTCAACCTAAATTAAAATATAAATTAAGTAAAATAACAAGAAGGTAAAAGGAGATGAAATCAGAAATAAAAGCCCATTCAGGTATTGAATCCCCTTAGCCCCTAATTGTATATCATGAAGTACACATCAACTAAGTTCATTCCATAAATTGAATTGGCTTTTCACTAAATTAGATAAAAATCTCTCTTGAGCAATTAAATCCCTATTTCCCAAGAGGAATGCAAGGAATCTCTTCTCAAGCAAACTCAATTAGGTCATGCTTTAGATTCAAGAAACTATCCACCAAAGGAGTCTTGTAAGTATATCTCTAGTGCCCCAATCAACCCTGAATCTCTATGAGTGATCCATTCACATAAAGTTATCTCTAATCAATTATATGAAAACAATCCCCAACTAATAAGCATGCAATTATCAATTGGAATTTAAACAATAATATTCATAAAGATAAAACAACTCAAAGAATGATTTAATTGAATAAGAAGTAATTCAATCTATACAAAAGGTTCTAGGTTTCATCAATACCCAAATTGGAAAGAATTAGTTCATATTACATATTGAAACCAGAGAAAGAATTAAAGAAATAAGGATTCTCAAACAATTCATGAATTAAGTGCCAAGAAATCCTGTTCTTTAGTCTCTAATCTTAGATGTCTTCTTCCTCTTCTTATTCTCTCGCTAATTTGCTCTGTTCTCCCCTCTGAAATGTTGTCAGATCTTATTTTATAGTTTTGAATTTCCTGATGCACACCACTGGACCCACAGCTGGAGTTCCAATCGTGGCAACGTGAATGAAAGAAAACATCACTTCCCACGGGTGAGACCCCAGTTGTACCTCCACTCGTGGGAGGCTACTGGATGATTTCCTCTTTGCTCTTATCACATAGTTGGAATACTAGCCATTGCTCAACCTATGGCAACCCATATTTCTCCAAAAAAACAGCGTTTTGGCTTGGATCATTCACTGTCCTAGATCATGGCATCTTTTGACACTGGATTAACTAAAAGGACTGTGAAAGCACTAAAACAAACATATTAAACTCAATTGGAGGCATAAAATACATTAAGAGCAAGGGACAAAATATAGTGTTTTCAACACTTATCAACCCTTGTAATGTCATATATAGCTTATCATGTTTTGTGTAGTCCTATCAACCTGTAATTATTTCAAAAAAAAAAAAAAGGGGTCATGTCTAAAGTCATGGTTTAACTAGTCTTCCTCTACCTCCTGAGATGCAAATCTCTCGTGTCCTCGTCAGAGTCAAAGTCTATCACAATCTCCTTCTTTGAGTCACTACTGCAACCTGTGCTGTCACACTTCCAGTAAATCCTTAAGTCTCCTTCAAAGAACGAGCCACCCCTTTGTTTGGGTTATAGTCCTCTTCCTACCAATGGCTCCTCATACAATCTCTCCTTTCTTAGCTACTTCATCCTCTATTCTTCTCAGCAAGGCAGCTTGATACTCTTTCTCAATTGGCCAAATCACCTTTATCAACTGCCTAGCATACCTCTCTGTGGTCCCAAGTGAAATCCCAAAATAAGTAACATGACAATTCCTAAGCTAGCCACCCTCTGATAGTTTTGGTAATGGAAGTTGTAATCTGCATGAACTCCAAGAAAGAAAAACCGGGGCCATGTCCTGAGTCTGCCCCATCTATTTCAAAACTCTCACTCTATGGCCAAAGGCCATTCAAACCAAATCCAACAAGAAAACCACTCGATTCCCATGGCCTCTAGTCAAGAGAGATCTAATCCTTTACCATTGGCAGTGCTAAAAATGTGTGCATCGAGGGCAAGCTACAAGCAATTATCCTATCTAATCTTTGACCAAGTCTCAATAAAGCATGTGCAGACTGAAAAACAAGGGCCACCACCTGAAAATGATCCATCAACCACACTTCCAAAATAACCTAAAACTTAAAGCAGACACCCACAAATCACCTCCAATAGAAAGGGTCCAATAGAAAGGGTAAGAATAGATAAAATTTTCTCACTTGGTGAATAACTGGTAAGACAGTTCATCTTTCTAAATCTTGAACAAAGCCATTGAGGCTCATCAGTGTCTTTGCCAGCATAGCTCTAACCATAAAATGCCTCTATTCCATCTACCACTCTGGCATCACCCCAATCAACAAACCTATAACTGACACTCAAACAAAAAATCAAGGCCCTCATGTTGAGCCTCTGCACCCCTCATATCTCCTTGGTCACCAGAATCATGAAACTTCTTAATCATAGCAGTCAAATTCACTCGACCATCACCAACCACCATCTGACCTGCAACATCTTAAGGCAAGTCCAAAAACTCCCAAAAAATATAAAAAATGCGAAACTCCTCAAGAATGGACATAGCTCCTTCTCAGCAGCACCAAAACAAAAACCCCCGGCCGCCAAATCCAAAAAAATCAAGCCTTTAGAAAAATCTTAATCCACTCAAACCCCTTGTAGTGCTAGTATGGCAACTATTCCATACCAACACAAGTTGAATTCCTCAGCTTTGTCGAGTTTCTCAGTCCATAAATACATGTCTCCACCCTCATGCATCCATGCAATCATCTATTACAGGCATCATCACAAATCATGTATGGCATAGAAGTCAAGCAAAAAGTCTATGAATTCTAAAACATGCACATGTATCACCTATGCACCAGCATCTATGCAATCATCTGCAATCATGCACCATCATACATAAGCTAAGTCAATAGCCTCACTGACATCTCCTAAAGTTGACTAGTACTTCCTTAAAGCTGATCGATACCTCCTAAAGCTGACCTATACTTCTTTAAAACTAAATGATACATTTCCATATCTTATCAATGAAGTGTGACTTCCAGAGTCCATTTACTCTCGGCAAAGTTCCTTTGAAATTTTCAAAAGGCCCAACCGCTCACATTTAGAAGCCCAAGTTTCTTTGGTGCAACCAAAATCATGTTATTATCTCTTGAGCTAACTCACCATAAGCCAAGGCTCTCCTACCGAAATCTTTCCAAAATCTCTTGAGCCGACTCACCATAAACCATGGCTCTCCTTTTACCAAAATCTTGATAAAATCTCTCGAGTTGACTTGTCATAGGTTGAGGCTCTCCTTTCACTAGAATACCCTGTCCAAAATTCTCTTCCACCCATAAATGTCTAGAAATGGTCACTAAGATATCCATGGGGTTCCTTTTTCCATCTCTTTTATCCAAATCTATCAATTTCACCTATAAAATGTCTAGAAACAATCACCTAGACATCTATATGGTTCCACTTTCCACCTTTTTTAAAAATCATCTTTACCTCTAGCATTAAGGCCAAATAGATAACCTTGGTTGAGATTTACCCAAATCATCTTTACCTCCAATATTAAGACCAGACAGATAGCCTTGATTGAGATTTGTTCTAAATCTTCTTTACCTCCAACATTTAGGCTAGACATATAGCCTTGATTGAGATTTACCCCAAATCTTCTTTACCTCCAACATTATGGCTAGATAGATAGCTTTGATTGAGATTTATCCTAAATCATCTTTATCTCCAACATTAAGGCCGGACAGATAGCCTTGATTGACATTCACCAAATCTTCTCTAGTTTTAAGGCCAAACAAATAGCCTTGATTGAGATTTATCTAAATCTTCTTTACCTCCAACATTAAGGCTAAACAGATAGCCTTGATTGAGATTTACCCCATATCATCTTTATCTCCAACATTTAGGCCAGATAGATAACCTTAATTGAAATTCACCAAACCTTCTTTATATCCAACATTAAAGCTAGATAGATAGCCTTGATTAAAATTCACCAAATCTTCTTTAGCATTAAGGCCAAATAGATAGCCTTGATTAAGATTTACCCAAATCTTCTTTAGCTCTAACATTAAGGCCGGACAGATAGCCTTGATTGCGATTTACTCCAAATCATCTTTATCTCCAATATTAAGGCCGAACAGATAGCATTGATTGAAATTCACCAAACCTTCTTTATCTCCAACATTAAGGCCGGACAGATAGCCTAGATTGAAATTTACCAAACCTTCTTTGTCCTCTAACATTGAAGCTAGATAGATAGCCTTGATTAAAATTTACCAAACCTTCTTTATCCTCTAACATTAAGGCCGAACAGATAACTTTAATTGAAATTCACCAAGACTATTCTCAAATCCAACGCCAAGACCAAATAGATAGCCATTGAAAAAATCTCATTTATCCTAAAGGGCCACCTCCCAAAGGATATGACAAGAACACATAAGCCTAGAGTCTGACATGGCACCTCTTCCCAATATTCACTATCATCATAATCACCTTTTGTTCAAAGGCAATTCTGATGAGGGGGCAATTGTGAACCTTTAATTTTACACTCTCATCATCCAACTACAACCTTAGCACCTGCTAAGTTTAATGCGCTACGCGGAGTCATTACGATGGTCCTGCTAAACAGTTAGTGGGCAGGGCTACCCCCAAAAGAAAATTTTTTAGCCTTCAATTACATTACTGTCAGACATCCAAATATCCCAAACCAATAACTAATCTCTAAAAAGAGAGAGAGAGAGAGAGAGAGAGAAAGAGAGAGAGAGAGAGAGAGAGATCTCAAAAAATGTGTCAGGGTGACACGTGGCATGCCGCATAAACCTGATGCGGTGTCGCATAGGCCTGGTGCTGTGCCGCACTGGCTCTGCCATCTCATGGACCTCACCTACACAGAAAATGACCCTTTTACCTCTTTCAGTCCAATTTTTAGCCCTTTCTAGCCCTACCCTTCATCGTCTTTTCACACTTTCAATACCTAAATTACCCTTCACCCACTTTTCCTATAAATACACCCCTCCACTTCTCATTTTTGTTCACCCCTTGAATTTGAGTAGATTGCTACCCTCAAATTCCTCTCTTCTTCTCCCTTCAATCACTCTCTAATTAATTAATTAATCTTTTTAATTAATTAATTACCTCACCCTAATCAAGTTAATTAATCTTTTTAATTAACTAAAACTCTTTTTTTAATTAATCACTTAATTAATTAATTAATTAATCTTTTTAATTAATTAATTAATCACTCTTTTTTTCAAAAATTATTCCTTTTTTCAAAAATCAAATTAATCTTTTTTCTTAATCCATCCTTCATCCAAATTAATTAATTAATCCTTTTAATTAATTAATCCATTTATCCTTTTCATCATAGTAATTAGTTAATTAATCTTTTTAATTAATTAATCAATCTCCCAGTCAGTCTAATCACCCAATCCCGATAAAACTGAACTTTGGTCCGGTAAAACTCTCTGCCCACCAAAAGCAAAGCTATCAGCCTTTTTCCTCATTCTCAACACACCTAAACCAAAATCAAACTGATCAACTCCTAAACCCCTCCACTTAATCGTGGAATGAACTACATGGGTTTTGATCGCCATTCAATGGGATATGTAGACACGTTTGGAATCTAAATATGTCACATCCCAACCTTAGAGATATGACTATCATAGAACATGGGGAGACATAAGGTCACCCACGCCCATAGAACCCACTTACTCATAAATAAATCATGCTTAGGATCTTACCAAACCTCTTACAATAACTCATTTATAACATTTAGATGAATACCTTTAATTGCAGAAGTCTAAAATAAATCATTACATATAAAATCCATAAGGAAAATAATATATATCAATAAGTATCAATCAACATTCCCAGAGCAGGTAATGACAAGACTTCATAAAATAGTATTATTGATAACTTGGACAAGGAATTCCCCAAGCGAAGTAGAATGCTTAAGCCATCACCTTGCCTCCTCACATTTGCTCACCTGGAAGCACACAAGGAAAAAGGGGTGAGATAGATGATCTCAATGAGTAAACGATAAGGCACATATATATTACATATTCCTTTGAAAAGGAAACATATAACTTATACACATAGTTTATGATTTATAGCTCATAAATCAGGTTGCAATTTAGCAAGGGTTCAATTTGGCAAGTTTGCAGAAATCACACTTATCACTTATGATGAGTGAAGGCTATTGCTCTATCACTCAAACACTTAAGGAGAGGTGGCCTTATACCAAATTCCAACTCCTATCACTTATAAGGCATGAAGTTGATTAGGCTCCACGGCTAGAACCGCCCCTTCTAGCTGAGGTGGATACACTACCCCTATCCAATGGGTTAAGACCATGTGCACAGGTTCCGATGATTACCCGTATCGACACGAGGATTCTGCATAAAGGGTAAAAGGTACCATAGCTAAAGCTAATGGTAATCACAATAACAATATCACATAAGGCAATAATAACATGTATTCCAATAACAATAGTGGTTTAGCTTTCAAACAAAAGATACAATGATAGTGTAGATCCAGAAGGAATATAAGTTAGGGTGTTAATCACAAGAAATTCTCATTTGGATGAACAAAATAGTTTTGGACCAAATGTCCCTTGGCAACCCAAGCTTGTCAAAGAAATCATATAATAATATTTAGAATAGAAAGAACTTGGGTTTCAACAATCACAAAGGCTGACATAACATGATATCACATATTTGTAACATAACAGAGTGTTACTTGCACTTGTAGAATGAATACAATTTTCACTCACACTTGTAATAAGAGCATAGTGTTTACTCACCTTGGGGTTCCTTTGCTCCTAGTATACGTGGTCCCTTTGCACTTCTAAAGCTCCTCAAACTTTAATATAATATTTGATTTAATACTTAGTATTTATTTACTCATGATGCTCTTATCCCATAACTACCCCATGCACATATATCATACACATACACTTAGAGTCCACACATAGGTGTACTCATCACTTGCACATAACACATTGACTTTGAAAGTCTTGCATACTTTGGCCTTATAAGCTCTCTTGATATCACATTACAATCACATTAATACTTTTCTAAGGTCATCACAATATTATTACCTCAATATCATTTCACTTTAACAATCATCTTAATACACTTTACACTCCCATACATGTCAACTTAACCATTAACCTTTCAAGTGTCATGCTAAACTCTTATGATCCCTTTTATTTTATTGTCACTTCATCAACTCAAAACCATTATTTATTATTAAGTCATCATAACATCTAGTTTCATATTTCCTAATCATATTTGTATTCTAATCACAATATAAGGTTAAGATACCTTAAGTATACCTTAAGTATACCATAATGCATTTTAAGCTTATCTAGGATCATACCTTCAACTAACATGAAATTTGATCATTTATTATACAAACATACATGTCAATAATCATCCAAACACATCACTAAAAATTACAAACATTGGAACAAAAATGTTTATATAGGCCAAATGCATTACCAAGGTAGAGACTAAATTCTTCTTCATTTCGCACTTTCCGTCTATTTCAAAAATATGTAAAAAACATGGTTTGAACCAAGATTTTTCATGTAAATGCAACAAAAATCATTTTAGAATTTAAATTGATAAGAATCGGCCACACATAGTGTTGTTTATACATAAAAATTCAACTTTCGAATTATAGAGCACAAAACCATGAGCTTTCTTGTTTTTGGTATTTTACGGTCATTTCAGAAATATGTAAAAAGGTTGTTTAAACTATTATTTTTCATTCAATCATAGAAAATATTAGTTTAGAACACATCCATACATTATTCAGCATCCATAAATAGGATTTATACAAAAAAATTCCAAGTTTAAAGGCTTAAGTGAAAAATCATGAGTTTTTGCGCTTTCTGCGCTTTTCGTTCATTTCAGTGATAAACAGACATATGATTCAAATCATTATTTTTCATCTAAACAAAACAAACATCATACTAGAGCACTTCCTCATACAAATTGGCAGCCATATTTCCATTTAAGAATAAAATTTTCCAACTCCCAAGTTCTAACACAAAAACCTTGAACTCCTTTGTTTTTCGAAACTTTCTGGTCATCACAGAAATATGCAAAAATATTATTTAATCCAATATTTTCCATCAAAAAAAATCAAAAATCAGTTTAGAACACAATCATATACAAATTGCACCCCCCCCCCCCCCCCTCTTATGATGTTTATGCATAAAAATTATGATTTTAAGTTATAGAATTCACCTTTGGAGAAATCTCACGAAAAGAATCGTGTTTTCAGTAGAAAATAGATTTTCTCTCCCAAAAACTCACCCAAACAGAATTAAATCTTTAAAAATCAGTAATCAACCAGTTCAAAATAATTTTCCCATAATTTATTTTATAGAAATCAGTTTAGAAATCGAAAGAGAAGAAAAACTTACGATTACGGTCAAGAAATCGTGAAACGGAAAGGTGTTTTCTTAATTTCGGTAGAGAGAAATATTTTAAGAGCATTTTTCTACCAAGATACAGAAAGAATAAGAGAATGGCTGCTGAAACCTTGGTCTGGCCGAAATTTAGAATATATATTAGGGTTGGGATAAAATTTCCACTAATACGCTTAATGAACTAGGTTATGAGGATTTTTGTGTAATCGGCTTTTGGGTATTTGGAATTTTATTTAAATTTTTGGGCTAAATAAAATTAAAATAAAAAGAATATTTTTCTTATTATTTCTATAACATTTCCCCCAAAAATATTTATTTTAAAATATTTTAAAAATACTTATAAAATTATTTTATGCTTAAAAATTGTCTTATGCATGAAAATTCATTTTATTTAAAATAAATTCTTTTATGCAAATGCACTTAATATAAATCATTTATTTCACAATAGCAACTCATATTATGCATATTAAAATTGATTTAATATGTCACATACTCATCAATCACTTAGATCACTAATTTTCACACATGCACACACTTAACCTTAATAGTTCTAAATCAAGCAATTTATCATAAAAATTCCTAGACTAGTTATGGGTTGTTACAAAATCCAAACCTCAAATCCAAATCTTTATCAATCTCTTTTTCCCTTTTTAATTTATGGATGTTTTATTTTAATTTTCTCCTTGCACTCATGTCATATTCAAGCATCTTGCTTACAATTATTATCTTTTAATATTTGTCATTTATGAAATCAATTTTTCAAAGTCAAATTAAACTTAAGAAACAAATTTTTATTATTTAAAACTAAAAACCTAGTCTCCGAACTCAACCTGATTCGAGACTAGTGATTTTATCCTTGGTAATTAATTGAAAATTAATGAATTGGAGTCATAATTAGGTTTTTCCTTAATTTTTCCATTTAAAAATAAATTAGGGTGGCGACTTCCAAGATCATTTTCAAAATCAACCAAATTCGAACTCGAGGGTTCCATCGTGATTATAAACCCAAGCAAGCATCCTGATTCCCTCTATCGGATTGGGCCAGTGCTCGGGCGAGGCCTCATAATCATGCACTCAACCTAAGCATTTATCACATCATGTCACACGTCATATATCATATATCACTTATCACATAACACATATCATGGTATGGGTCATGCATCATAATCATATATCATATAACTCAAAGCATCATAAATTCCCTATCATATATAAATCAATCATGTCATAAGCAATAAAAGGAATAATTTCATACTAAGTAACTAGGCAGCCAAAAGAAATGTCATTCGTATCATATAAAGTACTATGCCGTTACGTTGATCATCACCAACTACTCGTCTTAGCCCTCATGTATCCTCCACTAGGGCAGTCAAAAAGGACATGGCCACTGCTACCACATCAGTAACAAAGGAGCTCCCCTACTTATCAATGACTAGTCAAAGATAAAGACATCAATGGCGAGTAGTCTCGCCCATGCTCAACAATCCTTGCCTTAAGCTGCTTCACATCCTCTCTTAAGGCATGAACTAAAAGCATAAAACATAGGTTTTCCTCTTTCAAATATAAGTAGTCATCCTCCAATTTCTAAATCTTATTATAAACCCAATCATAGTCTAAGCACACCTCGTGATCCTCCTCCTCGTCAAAGTTCTCTTCCCTCACAGGGCGAACCATAGACACGACTCTTTTGAACATCTTCAGCCAAGTCCTATTGCTGGTGACACAGGGTGTTCTAGGTTGCGATCCTCGAGTAGGGGTAATCTTTCTGGTCATCTGTCAAAATAAATGTAACACTGTGAACTCTTAAATTTGCATCTTATAATCCAGCTGCAGCTTGACACCTACTAAGAATAGTACACTATGCATATGGCAATTTCGCTAGCTAGTTAGCAGGTAGGAGTCAAGAGGGTAGTGCCCCTTGCGGGGTGCGGGGCAGTGCCCCGTTGAAAAATAAATTTCCTAAATCTTTCACCTCCAGTCGACTGCTTTCAGTCACGAACCCACAGGATCAAATCGAGCTCAAATCAGAACTGAAACAAATTTGAAATGAACGAAAAAGCAGGAAACAGTTCGACCCAGCCAGCCAATGCACAAGAGGCACGTCGCCTCTTTGGCGTGCTGCCTCATAGGCGGCACGAAATGCATGCCGGCAATAGAGTGGCACGCTCAACCTGCCACTCAGACAGCCGACATCCTACAGGTGCCACTCATGCCACCGGCACCCTCTTATAGAGCCTCCTTCCAGCTCATTTAGGGGGGAATTCCAATGCAGAAACTCTCCTATATTGCTCTGCTTATTGTGCTTAAGTTATGCTTGAAATTTGATAAAAAAGTTGTTGTTTCAATTTCTTTTTAATTTACATTCATTATGCTATTTTTGCTAACCTGTCACTATTTAAGATTCAACTTCAGGGTCCTAAATCCAAAGTGGAGCTGAGATCTAGAGTTAAGCTCACCCCGTTCATCCAAAAATCAAGGAAAGCAAAGGTATACTTCCTTCTATTCATTTTCAAAATTCTAAACTCAGATCTAGAATTTTCTTTAGGTCTAAGATAGAAAAGATCTAAAATTTATTAATTTAAGAATCAGAATTAAATTAATAAACAAACCAACACTTCTTTCTAGAATCGCTCCTTCACAAGAAGGAAGAACTGCATGGGGTTTGATTCCTAATCAATAGGATACGCAAGCTGACATTCTAAAAGGCATCAACTCTAAAATCTTTTTATTAACATTTTTTCCCTTTTACTTTGATTTATTTATATTAATCCTTTATTTTCTATTTTTGTATTAACTTAGTTGAGGAATGTGTGCTTTCCCTAGTACCTATAAGGGCTAGAGGAAAGATTCTCTTTATTTTAATCATTTTGGCTTTGTAATAATTAAGTAGGATTTATCTTGCTTATTTATCTATAATTGTCATTTCATCTTATCATATATATCTATTTCATGCATCATTATATTCTTGTTCATACATACATGAAAATTCCTTTTCAAGAGTTATTTTGCATTTTTAGCCAAACTAAAGAAAATACATTTTTCTCAATTGTATAATTACCAAAACCTGATCCCCGAGCCCTCTTTGGTCACTTGCAGATTAGTGCATTTTCCATTGGGATAAATCAAATATTTTATGGAGTCAATCATTTTGGGTTTTCTTTAATTTTCCCAATTAAAATAAGTAAATTGAAGTGGCAACTCACTTTCACAACTGCAAAATCACAAAAATCAATTTTCTGAACTCACAGCGAATTCCAATTGTGGAGTTTCTCCTGAAGAGCATCTCAATTCCTCGATGGATCATACCAGTACTTGGGTGAGGCCTCACAGTTGATGACTCCACTGGGGACTTAAAGGCTTTTTCAAATAAAGTCTTTTTCAAATAAAAGATAAAGTGGATTACTTTTGGTAAAATATCGAGTTTGGCTTTAAACGCGAAATAACTCTATCATGCATCACTACATCGGACTTCTGGTCCACAAAAACCTAGCTTTTAGGAAAACAAAGGATAGAAAGTAACATCGAGTGGGCAACCTTCCTTAGGTCTGCTTGCCGATAGTGAAATCATCTAGCTTAGGACGTATCCTCTAATCCTTTTAGAGGTGCAATGAGTATGCACGTACCATTTGACCCACGCGAGGCTCCTTGTCTCACATGTGGTTAGGTATATCGCATCTCTAGTGTGATGGATTCTCTTTAAACCACCCTAACCCTTTCATGTAATGACTCATAAAACCTTCCTTTAGGATTATATGCACCATAATACTAAACTTGGTATGTCATTATCATGAAACCTTTTTATTCATGCAAACATGCATCATAGCTTAAACCTTGTGAAGAGTCAAAAACCTATCCAAACACCTTCACACCCAAAACCCATGGTTCACCTAAGCCCATGGTCAATACCCAAAGCCCATGGTCCACCTAAACCCATGGTCAACACCTAAAATCCATGGTTCACCTAAACCCATGGTCAACACCCCAAAGCTCATGGTCCACCTAAACCCATGGTCAAAACCCAAAACCTATGGTCCATCTAAACCCATGGTCAACACCTAAAGCTCATGACCCATGGTTCACCTAAACCCGTTGGTGAACACCTAAAGTCCATGGTCCACCTAAACCCATGGTCAAAGCCTAAAATTCATGGTTTACCTAAAAACCATAGTCTAGTCCTATCCAAACCCATGTTAAACCCATGGTAAAAATAAACCCATCTATGGTACCCTCATCCTTATCCATAGACTCTATCCAAGCTAAACACTGACCTAGCTTTCTACTATCATAGTCTTTACCCAAGCTAAACACTGATCTAACTTTATCCTTAACAATCCTTACCAAAGTTAAACACTGACCTAGCTTCATTCTCATCTATAATCCTTACCTTAAACGCTAGCTTGGTTTCATCTTTTACATAACTATTCAAACCTATGGCCCATCTAAGCCCATGATCTAGTCTAACCCATTATCCAACTATCATCAAATCTATGGTCCACCCAACATCCAAATCTATGGTACATCCATGCCCAGTCGTAAAACCCATGGTCACTCTATCCTTAAGCCCATGGTAAACCATTCATAAATCACAAAAAAGTAAAAATCTGACCTAGCCACCCCAAGCTAAATTCTGACCTAGCCACTCAAAGTTAAAATCTGATCTAGCTACTCAAAACTAAAATCTGATCTAGCCACCCAAAGCTAAAATCTGATCTAGCTCCCTTAGCTAAATACATACCTAGCTAACATCATACACCTCTACCCTCATCTTAACCTATACACCATCAACCTAACCACAAGACATTATCATCCATTGTCTTTAAACCTAAGATCCTTTGGTTTGTTACACCTCCCCATAACCCTTTTTTCCAAAGCTTAATACTAACCTAGTTCCTTTTCCCTTTCAAAGGTTGACAAGATGTCTATTGCCGGAGATGAAGTCATTGCTACCGAAGCTGATGAAATCTTTGACAAGCTTTTTGCTAAGCTCTTTGAACACCAAGATACTATGATAAAGAGGCAAGAAGCTCTTTTCCAAGACATGCTCAAGGCCCAAAGGAGGGCTATCATGGGAGATGTCCGTACCATGTTGGAACAGACCTCCCTGGCCCAAAACTCAACTGACCCAAACTACTCAAATCTGACCCAAGACCTGCTCTTTATCCTATTTATGGATTCACTTCTAGAGCTTATTCCAAAGACTAAGAGCCTGCAAAAACTGACACAATCCCACCACTACCTATTCCATCATCTGAATTCCTCAGAAATAACTCACCTTTCCAACCCATTACAATTCAACCACCAAATTTCACCCTTACTCTCACTTTCCGACCCACGAATCCTTTCCAAAGGAAGGAAGTCAGCCCTGAAATCAAAGCCTTCATGGAAAAAGTGAAGCACATGGAAAAAATGCTAAAAAGTTTAAAGAAGAAAGAGGACCTGGTTGATACAGGCTCCCTAAGCTTATTTCCTAATGCAAGAGTTCCACCAAAGTTCAAGATGCCGAATTTGGACAGATTTGATGATACTACTTGCCCTAACATCCATTTAAAAATGTACATGGGGGCAATGTATCCCTTTGGTATCAACAATGAGCTCCTTGCTCAACTCTTTCATCAAACCCTTACGGATACCTGTAACAACCCACACCCACCCTAGGAATTTTCGTGATAAATTGCTTGAATTAGAATCTATAAGGTTAAGTGTGTGCTTGTGTAAATGTTTGTGATCTAAGTGATTGATGAATATGTGGCATATTAAATTAATTTTAATATGCATAATATGTGTTGCTGTTATGAAATAAATGGTTTACAAAAAGTGCATTTGCATAAAAGAATTTATTTTAAAATAAAATGAATTTTCATGCATAAAACAATTTTTAGCATTAAATAATTTTATGGGTATTTTTAAAATATTTTTAAATAAATATTTTGAGGGAAATATTCCAGAATTAAAAAGAAAAATATTATTTTTATTTCTAAACACTTCAGCCAAAATTTTTTAAAAAAAAGGCTCAATACCTAAAAGCCCACTACACAAAAATGCTCCTAACTTATTTCATTAAAGGTAATAGTGGAAATTCCACTCCAACCCTAATATATATTCAAATTTTCAGCCAGCAAGGGTTTCCCAGCAGCCACTCCCTCATTCTTTCTGTATTCTAGCAGAAAAACCTCTCAAAATAATTCTCTCTACCGTAATATCGAAAACACCTTACCGTTTCGCGATTTCGTAACCGTAATCGTAAGTTTTTAATCTCTTTCGATTTCTAACTGTTTTCTATAAAATAAATTATGGGAAAATTATTTTGAACTATTTGATTACTGATTTCTATAGATTCAATTCTGTTTGAGTGAATTTTTGGGAGAGAAAATTTATTTCCTACCGAAAACATGATTCTTTCTGCAAGATTTCTCCAAAGGTGAATTCTATAACTTAAAAACACAATTTTATTGCATAGACATCATGGGGGGGGGGGGGGGGGGGGGGGGGGGGGTGTGTGATTTGTGTTTATTTGCATTCTAAACTGATTTTTTATTTTTTTTGATGAAAAATATTGCATGAAATAATATTTCTGTGATGACTGAAAAGTTTCGAAAAACAAAGGAATTCAAGATTTTCGTGTTAGGATTTGGAAATTTGAAAATTCTATTCTTTCATGAATACATGGCTGCCGATTTGTGTGAATTGGTGTTCTAATGTGATATTTTTTTTGTTTAGATGAAAAATAATGACTTGAATCATGTGTCTGTTTATCGCTGAAATAAACGAAATGCGCGGAAAGTGCAGAAACTCATGATTTTTCACCTAAACCTTTGAACTTAGAATTTTTTTGTATAAATCTTACCTATGGCTGCTGATTTGTGAGATAATGTGTTCTAAACTAATATTTTCAATGATTGAATGGAAAATAATGGTTTAAACAACTTGTTTGCATATTTCTAAAATGACCGGAAAATACCGAAAATAAGAAAACTCATGTTCTATGCACTATAATGCAAAAGATTGAATTTTTATATATCAATGGCACCAATAGTGGCCGATTCTTATGGATTTGAGTTCTAAAATGATTTTTGTTATGTTTACATGAAAAATCTTAGTTTAAACCATATTTTTACATATTTCTGAAATAGACGGAAAACACAAAAAGAAGAAGAACTTGGTTTTCACCTTAAAGATGCATTCGGCCTACATGGACCATTGTGTCCAAATGTTTATAAATTTAATGTGATGTGTTTTGATGATTGTTGACATGTATGTATGTATATTAGATGATGAAAATTGCATGTTAATTGAAGGTATGATCCTAGATAAGCTTAAATGTGTTTTGATATGCTTAAGGTATACTTAAGGTATCTTGATATCATATTGTGGTTAGAATGCAAATGTGATTGAGGAATTTGGGACTAGATGTCATGAAGACTTGATGATGAATATATGGTTATGAGTTAATGAAGTGAAAGAGATCATAAGAGTTAAGCTTGATGTTTGAAGGATTAATTGTCAAGTTGACATGTATGGAAGTGTAAAGTGAACTATGATAATTGATAAGTGAATTGATATTGAGGTAATGATAATGTGATGACCTTAAAAAGATATTGATATGATTGCAATATGTTTTCATATGAGCCTATAAGGCCTAAGTATGCGAGACTTTTAAGTCAACGTGATATGTGCAAGTGATGAGTACACCTATGAGTGAACTCTAATGTGTATGCTATATGTGTATGGGTAGTTATGGGATAGGAACATCATGAGTAAATAAATACTAAGTATTAAATCAAATATTATGTTAGAGTTTGAGGAGCCTTAGAAGTACAAAAGAGGACTACGAGTACTAGGAGCAAAGGAACCCCAAGGTGAGTAAACCCAACGCTTTTGATACAAGTGTGAATAAATGCAATGTTCTTGTTACAAATGTGAACAACATCATGTTGTGCTTTAAGAATGTGATATATTGATATGTGAACCTTTGTGAGCTTTGAAACCCAAGTTCTTTCCATTTTCATTTTATAACATGATTTCTTTGTTAAGCTTGGGTTGCCAAAGGACATTTGGTCCAAAACTATTTTGCTTATCCGATGAGAACATTTTTGTGATAAACACCCTAACTTGTGTTCTTTCTAGAACTACACTTTCATTATGTTATTGATGAAAGCCAAACTACTATTGTTATTAAACTACATGTTATTGTTGCCATATGTGATATTGTTAATTGTATTTACCAATAGCTCTAACTATGGTACCCTTACCCTTTATGCAGAATCCTCGTGCCGATGCGGGTAATCATCGGAACCTGTGCACATGGTCTTAACCCCATGGATAGGGGTAGTGTATCCACCTCAGCTAGAAGGGGCGGTTCTAGCCATGAAGCCTGATCAGTTTCATGCTTTATAAGTGATGGGAGTTGGAATTTGGCAAAGGCCACCTCTCCTCGATGTGTTTAGAGTGGATTGAGTAGTGTCTCCACTCTATAAGTGTTATAAGTGTGATTTCTGCAAACTTGCTAAATTGAACCTTGCTTAAATTGCAACCTGATTCATGAGTTATAAAC
This sequence comes from Reutealis trisperma, assembly GCA_947687605.1. Classification (NCBI taxonomy): domain Eukaryota; kingdom Viridiplantae; phylum Streptophyta; class Magnoliopsida; order Malpighiales; family Euphorbiaceae; genus Reutealis; species Reutealis trisperma. The sequence goes on from CANTUT010000472.1 coordinate 354,272, forward strand.
CATGAACTATGTGTATAAGCTATGTGTTTCCTTTCAAAGGAATATGTGATAATGTATGAGCCCTTTTTGTTTACTCATTGAGATCATCTATCTCACCCCTTTTCCTTGTGTGGTTCCAGGTGAGCAAATGTGAGGAGGCAAGGTGATGGCTCAAGCATCCTACTTCGCTTGGGGAATTCCTCGTCCGAGTTATCAATAATACTATGTTATGAAGTCTTGTCTTTAGATGCTCTGGGAATGTTAATTGATACTTATAGAGATTTATATTATTTTCCTTATGGAATTTATATGTAACGATTTACTTTAAGTCTTTCGCAAATTATGGTATTTATCTAAATGTTTTAAATGAGTTAATGAAAGAGGTTCGGTAAGATCCTAGGCATGATTGTTATATGTTAATGGGTTCTACGGGCGTGGGTGACCTTATGTCTCCCCATGTTCTAGGACCATCGTATCTCATAAGGTTGGGATGTGACAATACCACCCTAAAATGGTTTATTAACATGGATGATACCCAAAAACAGACTTGGGAGGACATTTGCAAGGCATTTGTCGAACAGTATCATTACAATATTAAAGTGGATATTACAAGAAGGGATTTAGAAACCACAAAGCAACTTCCAGATGAGTCTTTTTCCATATTCCTTACAAGGTAGAGGGCTAGAGCTGCTCAAATAGTAAACAGGCCAACCGAGCAAGAACAAGTAGATATCATTGTCAAGAATCTACTTCCCGCCTATAAAGCCCACTTGTTAACACAATACCTACCCACCTTCAGAGCTTTGGTTGCAACTGCATCAAAAGTTGAAGATTGCATCCAAAGTCAAACTGAATTCCCCACCACTAACCTGAACATTGATGAGGAATCTAGTTCTAACTCAACCCCACCTTACCTCAGCCTCAAAAGGCATGTCATGGAGTAGTTCAAGTTCAGCTAATCTGACCTGTCTGAGATTGAATTCCAAGTCTAAACCTGAGTCCAAGTCTGAATCTTAAAAGTCTGAGTCCAAATCTGAGTCAGAGTCTATCGTCTTTATTCTCGTAGGCCATAGCGTTTCGTTTTGTCATCTTGCAATAAAGTTTCCTTTATAGTAATGCACATACATTTTCTTTTTGTCTTCCTTGTTTAGTCCAACATGGATGAGCCATAAAAAAACAAAAAATAATAAAAAACAATAAAAAAAGAAAAAGAAAGAGAGAGAAATGAACAAACAGTCAAATCCACCACAATTAGCACATATTAGAATTTGAGGTGCCATCAACAATTGCGCCTAATCAAAGAAGGTCAATTGATCAAATAGTTAATGCATAAAGAGCAAGTAAATGGAATTACCTATTGCACATTAGGTAATCAAACAATGCACCTCAACAAAAGCAACAAGTTCAAAAAAGACCTTTGTCAAATCTAGAATTCAAAGGCCAGAGCCCCTCAAAGCAGCAGGCCAAATCATGGTGGAATGTTTTCTCCTAAATGCAAGCTCGCTAAGCTAAAAACCTAAAAAGGGTGGCTTAGGCAAAAGTTAGAGCTAAGAGAGAGAGAGAGAGAGAGAGAGAGAGAGAGAGAGAGAAAGTTCATCCAAGTCATCTTCCCTTATATCTGAAGTTGTTAAATCATCTTCAATCAATCTGTCATCCTTCCTAACCAGAGGTTCATTCTCTAAGGGGGCATGTCTTCCTAGGTCATCATCTATTGTTAATACATCCCGTCGCTTAGCTTAAAGAGTTAAGGCACAATCCCTTATACATATCTCCAGTCTATCACATCCTTATCTCTCATTTGGAAGCATGATTCCCAATTTATCTTCTTCCACTAGCCCTTTAACCATTCCTAAGGGCTCTTTGTTTCAACTAGTGCAATTTACAATTAAGTGTCACTCCAAGAGTCTCTTCAATCTCAAACAATAAGAAAAGCTTGACTTGCTCTTTTCCATGATTCATGCTACAAAAAGCAAAATCATACAACCTCTATGATTCTTTTTAGAAGTTTCAGCCTACCTTCAAAACCATTCTCAAACTTTATGAAATCATAATGTTCCATCCCAAGCCTCATTGGCAAATCATACCACAGACCACCCATTGTTTGGCATAATCTCAAAATGAGTAGAACCAAAATTCCCAAGTCTATTAGGGCTTATCATCTTTAAATCTAGTTTCCTTGGCAAAACCAGAAGTCGAGGCATATCTCCCAAAAAGCCTTCATCAAGAAGCCTAAACCAAAAGCCTTCATCAAGAAGCCTAAATCCAAAAGCCTTAATCAAGAAGCCCAAATCTAGAAGCCTTCATTAAGAAGCCTACTCCCAAAAGCCTTTGCCATGAAGCCCAGATCCAAAAGCCTTCGCCATGAAGCCTAAATCCAAAAGCCTTCGCCATGAAGCCTAAAACCAAAAGCCTTCACCATGAAGCCCAAAACCAAAAGCCTTCATCATAAAGCCTACACCAAAAAGCCTTCACCATGACGCCCACTACCAAAAGGCCCTCATTTATGAAGCCAATGATCTCTTTTAAGGCAAAATTAGACTAAACCTTTCAAATGGATTTCCTAACTAGACCTACCCTCCTTAACCAAGACCTTTCCTTACAAGGACTAATCCTCAACCACAACTTTCAATGGGCAAACCGAGTCGAGCCACCCATGTTGACATTCCCACACCCCTTATCTTTTAGAGACATAACCTTCTCCAAATCTAACAACCAAGCCGAACAGATAGCTTTGATCCCAATCCTTCTACCACCAAAGCCAAACAAATAACGTTGATTATAATCCTCCTAACACCAAAGCCAAACAGATTGCTTTGATCCCAATACTTCCAACACTAAAGCCAAACAGATAGCTTTGATCCTAATCCTTCTAACACCAAAGCCAAACAGATAGCTTTGATCCTAGCTTTTCTAACATTAAGGCCAAACAAATAGCTTTATTCCCATTCCTCCTGACATCAAGGCCAAATAGATAGCTTTGATCCAAACTCTCCCAACCACCAAAGCCGAACAGATAACTTTGACTATAATCCTCCCAACCACCAAAGCCAAATAGATAGCTTTGATCCCAATCTTCCCAAACATCAAAGTCAAATAAATAACTTTAATCATAATCTCCCCAATAGTAAGGCCGAACAAATGGCCTTGCTAAACCAATTTGAATTCCCTAGGTGGACCAAATCTCCAAATCTTTCAAAGTCTAGGCAAAATAGATAGCGTTGATTAAAATTCACTAAATCATCTTTACCTCCAACAATTAGGCTGAACATACAGCCTTAATTAAAGATCACCATGACCATTCTCACATCCAACGCTAAAGTCAAACCAATAGCTATTGACAAAACCTAATTTATCCTATAGGCCCTCTCCCAAAAGGTTCATATCTTTATACCATGTTTGTCCTTCTTTATAAGGTTCAGTTTGCACAAAGCATGAATGTCCTCATGCATGATAAGCATAAGCAAATATCACAAGGCCAGAGTCTGATATGGTATAACCCAGAATCTGACATGGTACAGCCTAGAATCTAATATGGCAAAAGAAAATATAAGCCAAAAATCTGATGTTGCAAGAGCACAAGCATAAAGTCTGACATGGCATCTTTTCCCAGGGTTCACTGTCATCAGAATTGCCTTTTGCTTAAAGCCAATTCTGATGAGGGGCCAGCTGTGAACCCTCAAAGTTGCACCTTATGATCTGACTGCAGCTTGACACCTACTAAGAATAGTGCGCTATGCATATGGTAGTCCCACTAGCTGGTTAGTGGGCAGGGGTCAAAGGGGCAGCACCCCTTGCAAGGTGCAGGGCAGCGCCCCGTTGAAAAATAAATTTTCTGAATCTTTCACCTCCAATCGACTACTTTTCAGTCATGAACCCACAGGATCAAAAAAAGCTCAAATCAAAATTGAAACGGACTCAAAACGGATGAAAAAGCAAGAAACAGTTCGAACCAGCCGGCCAGCGCGTAAGAGGCACGCCGTAGGTAGCATGAAATGCTTGCTGATGGTAGGACGGCATGCTCAATGTACCACTCAGACAGCCAGCATGCTAGGGTGCCGCCCGTGCCACCGATAAGCTGCCGGTGCCACCGGTACCCTTTTCAACAGCTCTATAAATAGAGCCTCCTTCTAGCTCATTTGAGGGGGAATTCAATGCAGAAATTCTCCTATATTGCTCTACTTATTGTGCTTAAGTTCTGCTTGAAATTTGATACAAAAGCTATTGTTTCAATTTTTTTTTAATTTACATTCATTATGCTATTTTTGCTAACCTATCGCTGTTTAAGATTCAACTTCAGGGTCCTAAATCCAAAGTGGAGCTTAGATCTGGAGTTAAGCTCATCCCGTTCATCTGAAAATCAAGGAAAGCAAAGGTATACTTCCTTTTGTTCATTTTCAAAATTCTAAACTCAGATCTAGAATTTTCTTTAGGTCTAAAACATAAAAGATCTAAAATTTATTAATTTAAGAATCAGAATTAAATTAATAAACAAGCCAATACTTCTTTCTAGAACCCCTCCTTCGCAAGAAGGAAGAACTATGTGGGGTCTGATTCCTATTCAATAGGATACACAGGCTGCCATTCTGAAAGGCATCAACTCCAAAATCTTTTTATTAATATTTTTTCCCTTTTACTTTGATATATTTATATTAATCCTCTATTTTCTATTTTTGTATTAACTTAGTTGAGGAATGTGTGCTTTTTCTAGTATCCATAAGGGCTAGATGAAAGATCCTCTTTATTTTAATCATTTTGGTTTTGTAATAATTAAGTAGGATTTATCTTGCTTATTTATCTATAATTGTCATTTCATCTTATCATATATATATGTTTCATGCATCATTATATTCCTATACATACATACATGAAAATTCCTTTCCAAGAGTTATTTTGCATTTTTAGCCAAACTAAAGAAAATATATTTTTCTCTATTGTGTAATTACCAAAACCTGATCCTCGAGCCCTCTTTGGTCACTCGCAGATTAGTGCATTTTCCATTGGGATAAATCAAATATTTTGTGGAGTCAATCATTTTGGGTTTTCTTTAATTTTCCCAATTAAAATAAGTAAATTGAAGTGGTGACTCACTTTCACAACTGCAAAATCATAAAAATCAATTTTCTAAACTTATAGCGAGTTCCAATTGTGAAGTTTCTCTCAAAGAGCATCTTGATTCCTCGGCTGATCGGACTGGTGCTCGGGCGAGGCCTCATAAAGGCATGCAAGCAATAATAAGGATTACTATAACCTACTAGGATTTCGCAAAGCTATGCTAATGATAGACTAAAAATGACATGATAGAAAAATCTGTATGCTCTAGGATTGAACTTAACTAACCTAATAAATAGATAAGTCTAAACTAGACTTCAAAACTATAGCTTTAATACTAACTTTGTCACATCCCAATTCCAGAGACATGACGATCTTAGAACATTAGGAGACATAAGGTTACCTATACCCATAAAACCCACTTATACATATACAAATTACGCCTAGGATCGTACAAAACCCCATGCACTAACTTAAATGTCCAATAATATAGGAAATTTTAATATGCAGAAGAATAGTTTGACAAAATACTTTGAAAACATCTTATAAAGGAAATAACACTTAAAGTCTAAATAAAATAAATCATCAATGATTGATATCCCAAAATAAACTCCTGGAGCATCTACTAGTAACTCTTCATAACATAATATAATTAAAGACTTGGAAAAGGAATCCCCCAAGCAAAGTAGAAAGCTTGAGCCATCATCTTGCCTCCTCAAATTTGCTCACCTGGAACCATACAAGAGAAAAGAGTGAGATAGATGATCTCAATGAGTAAACAATATAACATTTACAATATCATATATCCCATTTTCAAAGAAAGCCCATTGCGTATAACACATAGTCTATGATTTACAAATTATGGTTTCACAGTTTCATTTTAGTAAGATTTTCGCTATAATAGGTTGTATAAATCACACTTATAACACTTATCACCTATAAAGAGTAAATAACTATGCTAGCTCATTCACTCAAGGGAGAGGTGGCCTCATACCAAATTCCAACTCCCAACCCATAACTTATAAAGTCGTGAAACTGATTAGGCTCCATAACTAGAACCGCCCCTTCTAGCTGAGGTGGATATACTACCCCTATCCATCGGGTTAAGACCATGTGCACAGGTTCCGATGATTACTCGCATCAGCATGAGGATTTCTGCATAAAGGATTAGAGGTACTATAGCTAGAGCTAATGGTATTCACATATAACAATAACACTTAAGGTAACAATAACATGTACTACAATAATAATAGCAGTTTAACTTTTTGAATAAAAGATTCAATAGTAGTGTAGTTCCAAAAAGAAAGTAGGTAAGGTGTAATATCAAAAAGGTTTTTCATTTCATTTGAATAAATATTATTAGTTTCCAGACCAATTTTTCTTTAGTAACCTAAGCTTAGCAAAGAAATCACATAATCAAATTTAAAATGAAGTGAACTTGGGTTTCAAGAATCTCAAAGGTTCCTATTAACTTAATCATGATAGCTTGCACTTGTAACAATAGCATAATGTTTACTCACCTTATGGTTCCTTCACTCCTCGTACTCGTAACCCTTGAACTTCTATAACTCCTCAAGCTCTAACATAATATTTAATTCAATGCTTAGTATTTATTTAATCGTCATGCTATCCTATCCCATAACTACCCCATGCATGTTGTGAGGCCTCGCACGAGCACCAGTCTGATCCGATAAGAGGAATCGAAATGCTCATTTGGGAAAGAACTCAGGAGGAAGCCCTCGAGCTTATTTTGAAAATTTTTTTAGAGTCACCACCTTAATTTATTTTTATTTAGGAATATATAAGAAAAAAAATCCATTTGACACTCATCATTACCCAAAGGAAAAAAATCACTAGCCTCGAAACCAAAGAGGATTCGAGGACTAAGTTTTCAGTTTAACAAGACATGTTTGGCCAAGTACTATAAAAGTAACTTAAAATATATTTCATTAACAATTTAAGATGCAGGGACAATTTATAATATGTATGACCATTGATTCCAATAATAAGTACAAGTAATAGTCCAAAAGAAAGTTAACATTACAAATAAAATCCCAAACATAGGGGATACCTCCTCTAGCCTTTATGAGTTCTAGGAAAGTCACACATTCCCCAAACTAATCCTAATAATAAAGCAAAGAAACAAACACAAAAGTAAGTGAAGAAAGTGATAGGGGGATAGTTGATTAATTTTAATTGGATTCGATGCCTGAACTAAGCATGCCTATGTATCCATTTGAATAGGAATCAGAACCCACACAGTTCTCCTTTCTTACGAAGTGGTTAGTTTAGCCTAGCCACTTTATCATGTTTTGATTGATTGATTAAAAGAGGGTTAAGTTAATTAATTAATTTAATTGATTACCGAGTTGATTAGCTAGCAACCTAGATGAATCAATTTAATTAGCTAACTAAAAGAGACAATAACCAAATTGAAAGGAAAAGAAGATCACCTTACGCTCTCATGGCTTAGGGACATAGGGCGAATGGAGCGGACGACCATATCACAATTTCACCTTTTCCACACAAGAGACACAAGCCTTGGACCACCAAAATGCAGCTTCACCTTTTCCTCATGATAAACGTGAGCCTTAGGCAATGAGCTTGCCTCAAATAGGCGAGTGAAAAGCCTTAAACTAGTCAAGCGGGAATCAAGGAGAAACCACCTAACTTGCCTTGCGAAGTAAGGAGCAAAAGTAAAGCAATTTACTTGAAGTTAGTGCTTTTTAAGCCTCCAAGTCTATGTGTTTTAAAGAGTAGAGAGACCATCTATATATAGGGGGAAGAATGAACCATAAAGACTCAAATTTCCAATGTTATGAATTTCTAAACTTCCTTTATCACACGGTTGGAACCCCAGTGGTAGGGCCACCCGTGTTTGCCCAACTCCCCTTAATTTTCTCATGCTTTCTTTATTACCTCTTACTTGTTAAACCCTAAATTTCACCCATTTTCATATTCCCTCATCTAACATGCAAACTAAGTTCTCCCTTAAATCTTTCCATCACAATCAACCATAGAAATCAAAAGAAAAGTACATATTTGTTAATAACTTATCATTTTTAGGTTAGGAACAAGGAAAGAAACACTTAAACATAAAGTCTTACCTTGAAATGCTTTAAATTTGATCCTATGATGAAGAACAAGTTGAGAGATTTTAGCTTTTGGTGAGGATGTGATTTTGATGTTAGGTTACAAATGAGAGGAATTTACATAATTTCACTTTATATGTAAATGAAATCAATGGTGTTGATTTAATCTCACAAGATTAATGGTCACATTTTTGCCTAAGATGGATGGTTAAGATTGATCAAGATGGATGGTTAAGATTGCCCTAGGTGTACAGTGACTTAGCACCATAATGATGATTTTTATAATCACCAAAATACATATGGATAAGGTGATGGGAAAGTGGATTGGCTTAGGTGTCAAAGTTGACAAAAGTCAATAAAGATGGCTATCATCCAAATGGTGACTAACCTAACCTAACCTCACCCTAACCCTTAGTTAACTTATTCTAACCTTAGTTGAGTTAAGTCCCACCAAATTTGGACCTTGGTGGGCCGGCCAATCCATGGGCTTAGGCATTAAGTCCAAGGCCCATTAGCAAGCCCATCCGAACACATTTTCCGAACCTAAAAATTTTTCATAGCTTTTTCCTTTCCCTTTCACTTGGAATTTCAAATCCTACCTTCCCATATCATAATAAACTCAAACTAAGACACATCCCTTAAATTAACTTGATAAAAATGCACATGAACATTCACATTTTATAAAAGTACACAATCATGCACTTAGCACCAAAAAGGGTTTCTTCATCCCATCACTATATTATTGGTAGTATACTCATAAAAATTTACTTTATGATATTATTATAACTCTAATGAGCTATGGAAATCTTGGGTATTACACTTGTAAACCTCCAAACTGATTGTTTTGCACCATTTGAATGATGCTTGGCTTGATTTCAACATTATTGTTTGCAATGGCTAAAGCCATAATTCCTCCAAAACCATTCGTTATATCGGGAATGGCAAAATCACCTAATGTTCTTCTCTCCAGATCAGCCATTCTATTCAAATTTTGTTGATTCGCTCTTCTTTGCCTTTGTTCCCTATGCAAAGCACGTAAGGTTAATTCAATTTTAGGAACAAAGTGTAGAATGTTAGCACTAGCACTTCTAGTGAGCATCATCAAGAGTAAAATCATGAATCAATAATTATAAAAAAAAACAACTATAAAGTTAAGGCCTAAAACAACTGTTCTCTATTTTGAATTAATAATAATTTTAAACAAATTCCCCGACAACGGCGCCAAAATTTGATGTGGGTCAAATTTAATACCCTAGTCTCTATGACTAAGTATAGAGTAAGTAGGGTGTCAAACACTAGGAATTTGGAGTAATTTTATGTTAACTGAATAGATACTTAGATGGATAGGCAATTGATATAAAAGAAGATGTTGAAATATTTTAATTATCCTAAAATTACTAAAATTTACAAATTACTCTAATTAATCTAAATGTATGATTAACAAATTCATGCAATGTATATTGAAACTACAATTCAAAATTAATCAAGAACTATAAAGTTAACAAAAATACAAACACATGCAATGATGGGAGAAAATAACCAACATTCCTTAAAAGCAACTCTCTTTGTCAATTAAGGGTATTTTCTTTTAGAGTCTACAAGCACTCTCACAACATTATAGAGATAAATAAAAACCATTAAGTTCCATGCCAATTCTTAACCCCTTAAAGCGGATTTCTTGTCTCCAAGTACTTTCCTATCCTATAAGTAATTTTAATTGCAATTCCACTAAAATGCCCCAACTCTCATTGTGAACAATTTGATTAACAAGTTATATATGGTGATCAAGCATACATAACATATTCCAGCACTCAATTAAAATTAAATCATCCATGTATTATAAAGAGAATAAAAATGTAGTTCATAAGATTAATTCATCCTTGCAATTCTAATAAACAAGGACTTAGCCTAAATACATAGTATCTAGAACCAAACAACAACAAGAAAGTATTTTAAACATCAAGCAACTAAGTAGAGAAAAGGAGAATAAAAAGATATAACAAGTGTGTTGATAAACTCTTTTATACTCTCCAGGAAGTTACTTGATATTGAATAGTCTCCTTGATGTCTTCCTTGAATTTCTTGAATATGTCTTTCACTTAAAACTTCAATTCTTTTAAACAATAAAAATGGAAACTAAGTATTTTTTTTCATACATAAATAAAGCCAAGTACATGTATTTGTAGGCTTATAAGCATCCCAACTCGTACCCCTTCCAAATGGATGTGATAGTGAAAAGGTCCAATAAAGAGTTGTGGAAACTACTCGACACACCTGTACTAACTTAAGTGGGACTTAGCACTAGTGGGCACGTGCTTTCTTTTGGCTTCCTTGCACCACTCCTCATTCTAAGGTATCAAAACACCACTCCATGCACAAATTAAGCCTAAAGGAACCTTTAAAACACAAGACTAAGGTAAAAGCAACAAAGATAAGAATAATAATGCAATAATCAAATAATTATAAGCAAAAACCTAAAGAAAATAACACATAACTATCCTAAATAACTATGCTATTTTGCATCTTAACATATAAGTATGTTGTAAGTACTTCTAGACACCTTCAATTTATGCATATGGATTTGTTTGGACCTAGTAGAATTGCTAGTTGTGAGGCCTTGCTCGAGCACCAATCTAATCAGCTAAGTGGGATCAAAATGCTCATTTAGGTTTGTACTCATGATGGAACCCTCAGGTTTAGATAGATTGATTTTGAAAAGAGTTGCCACCTTAATTTTATTTTATTTGGGAAAAAAGATTAAGGGAAAAACCCAAATTGACTCCAATTAATATCCTAGAAGAAAAGATCCCTAGCCTCAAAACAAAAGAGGATTAGGAGACTAGGTTTTTAGTCAAAATTAGTTTGGCAATTTTAATACAAAATAACTTAAAATAAATTTCATAAATAGAAATAAAAATGATACATGAGAAAGTATATCTATGCAATGCATTACATTTATAAAATGATAAACAAGATAAAATATACTTAATAATTATTACAAAAATGGAATAAATAAATAAAAAGAGGATCTTTTCTCTAGCCCTTATGGGTACTCAGAAAAGCACATATTCTTCTACTAATTGCAAAAATTAACAAATCAAAAAGAAACCACATAATCATACATAAAAGAAAACAAAATAGTAATCTCATAAAAAAAATGAAAGAAAGGGAAAAATTATTTTATAAAAAGTTTGGAGTTGATGGCTAAACAACTAACAAGCTTGTGTATATCCATTTGAATGGGAATCAAACCCCATGCAGATCTTCCTTCTTATGAAGGAGGGTTTAGAAAAAGGTTAATTTGATTTGTTAATTTAGTTCAAATTTAAAATTAACAAGATTATATCTTTTTAGTTTTAGACCTAAAGGAAGATATAAAAGATAAAATTCAAGATATAATTTAAGAAATCTCAAAGAAGGAATTATACCTTGGTTTTAAGCTTTCTTTGTATAAATAGGGCAAGCTTTACACTATATCTGAGCTCCACCTTGGATCGAGATCACATGAAATGAATTTTGCATAGAAATTGAAGATTTGTTGCATCTAAAATCGTTCGTCCTAATGGCTAGGAGAAGGCCTCTATTTATTGAAAGAAATTAAGGGCAAAACAGGAAAAAAGCTAGAGGGCCTGTGGCATACGAGGACCACCAGTGGTATGGGCGGCATCATTGTAGTGCTAGCTATACTTATGGTGCCACTCAGTCCGGCAGCTCCCCAACCTAGATTTTGTCCTTTTTTAGCCAATTTCTTATCTGATTTGAGTGATTCTAATCGTTATTCAATCTCAGATGATCTGAAGGTGGTTTAGAGGTCAAAGGGATAGGTTTTAGTTCCTAGGGCTCTATTTCCTAGTTTGTTGATTTTGGCGATTTTGGCAATTTTGGCTTTTAGAGGTCTATTTACCAAGTCTAGGTACTTCTAAAGTTCAAATGCAAACTGGATAATGAAAAACTAAGGAAATCCATTTTCAATAGGGCGCTACCTGCTAACCAACTAGTGAGACCGCTGTATTAGCTTTGCATAATATAGTAATCGTAGCTGGTGTCAAGCTGTGGTTAGATCATAAAGATACAAAATTAAGGGTTCACAACTACCCCCTTATTAGAATTGGCTTTAAATAAAAGGCAATTCGGATGACAGTGAACCCAGGGATAACGGATGGGAAAGGAACCATTGGGATGTTTAGGTGATCGTTACTAAACATCTATGGGTGAAAATGGTGGATTTTGAACAAAAAAAGGCAGAAAAAGGAACAACATAGATGCCTAAGTGATTGTTACTAGTCATTTATAGGTAAAGTTTCAAAAAGATTTTGATAAAGGAGCAGGGGTAGGAATCAATGGATGCCTAGGTGATTATTACTAAACATTTATAGGTGAAATGATCCTAAGGCTATCTTAGGATGGTCTGAAAGCCAAACCTAATACTATGTTAGGTTAATGATCCTAAGGCTATCCTAGGATGGTTTGAAAAGTTCTGAAAGAGAAACCTAACCCTATGTTAAGTTGATGATCCTAAGGCTATCCTAAGATGGTTTGAAAAGTTTTGAAAGAGAAACCTAACCCTATGTTAGGTCAATGATCCTAAGGCTATCCTAGGATGGTCTAAAAAGTTTCGAAAGAGAAAACTAACCCTGTGTTAGGTTGATGATCCTAAACCTATCCAAGGATGGGTCTGATGTTGATATTTCCAGTCTTGGTTAAGGAATTCAGATTGATGGAGTAGTCAAATTGATGGTCCTTCTTGCATTAAGAATCTGGATTAATGATCTTTCTTGATTTGAACTGATGATTCGCTTTATTTTGAGCATTTGGATTGATGATCCTTCTTTACTCAGATTAGTAATCCATCTTGCTTTATGTACCTAATAATCAGTCTTGATCCAAGAGTCTTCTTAACGCAAAATGCATATGATTATACAATAATTGGATACTTTGAATCTGTGAAGGGTCACTTTGGTAGGACAATACTGAGTTTTTAGGAGAAAGATGCCCCATTTTAGAAAGGTGAATATTTGGAAGGGAGGTGCCCCTAATTTAGAATGATAAAGGAAAAAGTTTAGGCCATTTTGTTCGAATAGAGTAGATTAGGGATGCTAGGGTCATACTTGATTTGGACCAAGTATGAGGTTAGTTAAATGGTCGATCAAAGGCTATTAGTTTAACCTTGGAAGAGGAAGAGATCAAGCTAGTCAACTTAGTCAGGCATGGCCTTTTGATTTGGGATCAGATTGAATGGTTAACTTAGGGTTATATCAAGTATGAGACTGCTTGGTTAATAGCTATCAGTTCTGCCTAGTAAGAAGTCACTTTGAGAAGTTAAGGTAGGTATGGCTAGAAGAGGTCGAGCTAGGCTCAAATGGGTCTTATTTCAAAAAAGATTTGGTTTGAGGCTGAATTTGGAAAGCTTGATCAAGGAGGTTAAGTCCTTGGAGATGATTAGGTTGGAAGGCTAAGTTAGGTCTAGTTTTAGGAAAGGTCAATTTGTCTAGCCTATCTTCAAAGAAATTCATATGAAAGTCTTTAGTCAAGTCTAGCAATTAGCTCAATCAATTATAGCCTTTGGGGAGAATCAATTTTAAAGCTCAATCTTATTTGGCTCTAGGGAAGATTATTTAAAATGAGTGGATCATCTTAGAAGGCTAGGTCGAGTTTTGCATTAGCTAGGGTCATTTGGAAGCTTAGTCTGGTTTGGCTATGTAAGAGATCATATTAAAGGCTTAATTAGGTTATGGCCCTTGGGGAGTTTATTTGAAAAGATTGGTCAAATTTTGCCTTAAGACTATGTTAGAGAAATCAGGCTAGGAAATCAATTTGGAAGGCTTAGTCAAATTTGGCCTTGGAGGAGATTATGGGCTTTATAAATGAAGGCCTTCTAGTAGTGGGATTTATGGTTCATAGTGAAGGCTTCTTGATTTGGGCTTCATGCTGAAGGCTTCTCAGTTTAGGCTCTATGGTGAAGGCTTTTGGGCTTAGGCTTTATAGTGAAGAGGTTTAGGCTTCTTGACAAAATCTTCTAGATTTGGGCTTCATAATGAAGGCTTTTGGATTTAGGCTTCATTGTGAAGGCTTCTGGGCTTGGGCTTTTCTTCAAGGATGCTTTGAACCTCCTTTCAAGGTGGTTGGCTTTAGTTCAGGTATGGTGCTAAAGGTTTTAGTCATAAGGAGACCGTATGCTGATGGATAAAATTTTGCCCTTTGACATGGTTGCATCAAGATGATTAAGCTTAGAATAGTCTTGGTGAATTTCAATGAATGCTATCTATCAAGCCTTAATGCTAGTGGTAAAAATGGTTTTAGTGAATTTCAATCAAGGCTATCTATTTGGCCTTAAGAGACCTTGATCTTTAAGGATCATGTATTTTACCTAGGAGGCTTAATCCTTTTAAGGATATTGACAGGTTTGCTAAAGAGGTATGGGATAGGCTTTGATTAGTTCAAGACCTTTTTCATTAAGTTGAGGATAATGGGCTTTGCGGGGTATGCCTTAACTTTTAGTTCTGTTAAGGAATTTGACTTTGATGATGATGAGTCCTAAGAGACCTAGGGTTTGTAGTTCTACCTATATTGAGATTTTTCCAAGGAAAAAGCTTGAAATGATGGTACAATTCACTAATGAACCTTAGGATGAAGTTTAAGGTAGGTTGGAACTTTAGAAAAGGGATCTGGCAAGTTGTATGGTTTTGTTATTTGTGGTATGATTCATAGAAAGGAGCAAGTAAGATTTCTTGCTTTTGAGATTAAAGGAACATTTAGAGTGACACTTAATTAGTTTGACTTGATGCATATGACATACTGACTGAAAGAAAAAGCCCTTAGGAATGGCTAAAAAGCTAGTGAAAAAAGGACAGCTTAAGAGATAGGGATATAACGGACTGATGGCAAGCAATGTGGGAAGATTATATCTTAGTTGTTTAAGCTAAGAGACAAGATGGATTTACAAAAAGGGATAATAAGCTTAATATGGGACAAGGATGGATTGATGGTGCAATTTAGAGGATGAGCCCCTAATGAGGAAGGATGACTTTAAAGGACATGACACGAGACTGATTGATTGAAGATAATGTGATGACCTTGGATGATGTGCACTTGGACACGAAGGAAGATGACTAGGATAAGCTTTCTCTCTCTCTCTCTCTCTACTCTAACTTTTGCTTGTTCACCTCAAAATATACTTTCTAAACAATTAAATTATTCCAACAATTATACCATAAAAATGACTTAACGTAAACAGTTTCCAAGATAGGACTTTATTAAAAACAAAATAGATTTTGAAAATTAGATTTGAAAGACAATGATGGGCCGCCTCCTATCGAGTGCTTCTTTAACATCATCTTAGCTGGACGTTTTGGAAGGCATTAAGGAACTTTAAATTCCTTAAATTTTTCCACTCCCTCAAAATGTGGTTTAACTCTCTGACCATTGACTCCAAAAATTTTATCTCTATGAAAGTTAAACAAATCTATTGCTCTAGAGGGATGTACCACATTCACAATAAAAGGACTACTCTAGTGGGGTTTTGATTTACTTGGATCGTGACGCCACCATGAGTTGTAGAGTAGTACTTTCATGCCTGGTTCAAGGGACTTTCGAACATGGCTTTTATCACAAAGAGGTTTGGCCCATTCCTTAAACATTTGAAAGCTCCTATACAATTCTTTCTAGAGCTCAGCTAACCTAGACACCTGCAGCATTTTTTTATCATAGGATCTTTGTAAGAAAACATCTTTAACAACAATATTAAAGTATTCAATAAAAGAGCATTCCTCAATAAGTGATGTGCTAGGAACAAATAAAATATTAAAAATGGAAAATTCAACAGTTTAGCCCAAAATAGTTATAGTCCATTTCCTATTTTTAACATCAATCAAAGTATTAGTAGTTGCCATAAAAGGTCTACCCAATAAGATATGCAATTCTAACCTATTAGAGAACTCATCTCCCATATCTAACACCACAAAATCAATAGGCACCATTAACCCTCCTACTTCCACTAATACATCTTCTATAATTCCCCTAGGAAATCTCAATGACTTATCAGCTAATTGCAAGCTCATTTTGGTGGGTTTTAGCTCTCCTAAATTCAACTGCTTAAATAAGGCATATGGCATCAAATTAATACTAGCACCTAAATCTAACATACCTTTAGCATTTTCACCACTACCCATACTAAAGCCAATGAAAAAACTACTAGGATCCTTAACTTTCGGAGGTAATTTTTGCTGGAGTATGGCATTAATCACCTCAGACACTACTACTTTCTCCTCCATCTCTAGTCTCCTTTCCTTAGAATTTAGCTCCTTAAAAAATTTCCATACATAGGCATATTATTAATCACATTAAGCAAGGGAAAATTGATACTTACCTTGGATAGCATTGTGAAAAGCTCATCAAATTGCTTGTCTTGCTTACCATTTTTTAAAAGACCTAGAAATGGAATAAGAGGTCGATAAGGATCATCCACTTTATGTAACTTAAATGGAGAGGGTGTCTCCATCTCTTTCTTTTCCTCCACTATATAGTTAGAAACTTCACCAACATCATCATTTATTTGCTTACCACTCCAAAGAACTGAGATGGACTTAACTTGCTTTGGTTAGCTAAAAAGTTTCCCTTTTTTATTTAATTACACCTAATTTGCAATCTGACCAACTTGTGTCTTTACATTTCTCACTGCTGCTTCCAAAAAGCCAAATATTCGGTCATTAGCCTCCTGAATTTGAGTGCTAGCCTAAATGAAAGAGTTCAAGCTATCTTCCCAGGATGGCTTCTTTTGCTAATTTTGATTTGATGCTTCTCCTTGAAACTAGTGTCCTCTTTGCATCATTTGAACTTGAGGTTGTTGCTGTTGCTGATTGTTATTCCTCCAAGAAAAATTTGGATGGTTCCTCCAACCTTGATTGTAAGTGTTAGAGAAGGGGTCATTTCTTGACCAAGGTTGGTAACCATCCAAAGCTTATGCTTGCTCCGATTCTCCTGCATAGGCATCAAAACTAGAAGGACAAATATTAGTACCATGCCCACAAATACCACATACCTCTTAGTTTTGAACCGGTGTGTTTCCTTTCATTATCAGGAGCTTAACTTTCCTCGTGAGTTCAGCTATTTGCATAGCCACATCTTTCCCAGGAGCTCCTTATTGTACTCCAACTCTTCTCCCTCTCACACTTTTCTACTGAGAGTTAGCACTAAGCATTTCAAATAGGTCATATGTCTCCTTAATAATTATTTCTCCTATTGTCCCTCCAACTGTGTTGTCAACTATACTTTGGCTCTGAAAGGTAAGCCCATCATAGAAAAATTGGTTGAGCAACTATAGTGGATAATGATGATGTGGGCACTGGATTTGCAACATCTTAAACCTCTCCCATGCCTCATGAAAAGGCTTTCCTTCCAACTGTGTGAAGATTACAATCTTCGATCTCAGTTCTGCTATCTTTTGGTGAGAGTAGAACTTCCAAATAAATTTATTATACACCTCCTCCCAAGTGGATAATGAGTTAGGAGTAAGTGTCATCAATCATGACTTAGCACTGTCTTTCAGAGTGTAAGGAACACTTCTCATCCGCAGTTGATCTTCCATCAGACCTTGTAGAGGGAAGCTCTAGATGGTAGCATAGAAGTCTCGGATGAAGTTTAGAGGGTCTTCATTTGACACTCCATAGAATGATGGGAGCATGCTATAATGTATATTCTTCAGCTCATAATTCCAAGCAGCTGAATCAAGTCTAATGCATGATGTTGCGGTGCCTATATTGGCTGAGCATACTCCTTCATGAGTCGGCATTCCTATGCCATTTCTTTTTGTTCTTCTTGACCGGTTTCTTCTTCAATTGGGTCAAATCTCCTTCCTCCTATCCTATGAATGTTATCAACAGAAGAGACAATTTCTCCTTCTAGAGATCTTCTCCCTTGCATAAAAATCTCGAAAAATAAATATAAACAAAAACTAGAAAAAAAATAATTATAGTGAAACAAACAAAATTGCCTTGCAATTCCGTGACAACGATGCCAAAACTTGTTTGCCTCAAAATATACTGTCCAAAAGCAACCCACAAGTATATGGGGCAATCATAGTATATCAAAAGCACCTAAGGTCGTACCTCTCAAGGAATTGCAAATAGAAATATTTGTCTCGATTGAAAGTAAATTAAATGAAAAGAATTTGAATGATTAGGACTATAAAATTATAATGATTCTAAAGCAAAAAATTAAAATGAATATTTAATGCAAATGCAAGGGTTTTTATGTAATAGATGAAAAATGTCTAAGGTTTGCAATCCATTTATCAATCCTTTATGTTCAAGAATCTACACAATTGATTATGCTAAGGCTCTTGTTTCTAACAACTCAAAAGTAGAAATCTATTTATTAGCAATCGCATTCATAAATGTCAATCTACTAAATTATATATATCAAAAAATCAAACCTAATCTCAAAATTTATATTTCTAATTCGTTTTAAGATCCTAAAAGAATAAAATCCAGAATTGAACTTCAACACTCATTCCTTTGTTCAAAACTTAGGTCAAACAATTGGTAGCTAAGCAATTATTCATAACAATCAATCAATTCAATTAAGAAAATAAAGCTTAATCAAAAGGGATTTAATTCAATAGCATATCATGGACACTGCATACAAACCCTAGACAAGGATGAAATTAGTTCATGGTAAAGAAAGAAATCATCTTAATTTCATTATATTCAAAGGAATCCATTAAATCAATTCTATTAATTTAATAATCTAAAATAAAGTAATGAAGAAATAAGATTCAAACCTCATAAATAAACCCGTTCAATATGATTCAATCAACTTAAATCATTACAATAGAGTTCCTAAAAACTGAATTTGATCCTAATCTAAGTAGAAATCTGAAAACTAGATGAGAAATAGAAGGAGAAAAATAATGTCAAAAATCAAAAAAATAATGTATTGGCCTCTTTCTCCAGACAGCTCGCCAAATAAAATGTTTCTACTTCAAGTTATACTTTCCAAAATAACCTAAGGTCCAAAAAACCCTCAATAACTCAAATAAAATTTGGTTATAGCTCAAACATAATGCAGGGGACGTCGGGAGTCTACAGCTTGGCACTAGGACAATTTTCTATAGGCTATGTATCCTGCTGCATGGCGCTAGGAATCTACCGCAGACGTTAGGCTCACTATGTGGTACTAGGGCTATATAGGCTACAGGCAGCACTAAGCTGAGGTGCGCTGGGGTTTGCTGCATAGCACTGGAGCCTGAGTTGCTTGGTGCCACGTAATGACATTCCTCCTACTGTGCAATCTTTTGCCAAATTTTTTGATTTAGCCCAAATATCTTCCATTTCTTCAATTATTAATGCAACTAAAAATAACTTAACAAACACATTAAAAGCATCCTAAAATCATAAAAATAAACTATAAGTTAACAATTAAAGGAACCCAAAAATAAGATAAAACTATGACAAATCATTGCCAAAGCTGCCCTTTCAGGTTTTCAACTTAACGAGCTTAAATTAATGAAACATTCCACAATAATTTGGGCTGCTGCTTTGAGGAGCTTTGATTTTGAGTTTTAGGTTTGATGAAGGTCTTTTCTGAATTTGTTGCCCCTTATTAAGGTGTGTTATTTGATTACCCAAAGTGCAATGGGTAATTCCATTTGATTTACTCTTCATACTTCAACTATTTTATCATTTGACCTATTTTCGTTAGGCATGATTATGGATGGCACCTCAAATTCTAACATGTGCTGATTGTGGTTGATTTGACTATTTGTTCATTTCTCTCTCTCTTTCTTTTTTCTTTTTTTCTGCTTTTTTTCTTTTTTCTGTTTTTTTAATGCTCATCCATATTGGACTAAATGAGAAAGATAATTGCACAAATAAGGAAATGTTGATGCATTACTATAAAGGAAACTTTATTACAAAATAATGAAAAAAGACCGACATGGTTGACAAAAATATAGGAAAAAAATAAGACAATAGACTCTGACTCAAATTAGACTCAAATTTTGAGATTTGGACTCGAATTTTGAGATTTAGACTTAGACTCAAATTTAAACTTGAGATTCAACCTTAGATAGATTAGATTAGCTGGGCTTGAACTACTCTAAGACATACTACTTAGGGTTGAGGTAAGGTAGGCTTGAGTTGGATTCAGGTTCTTCATCACTGTTCAAGTTAGTGATGGGAAATTGAACTTGAAATGATTATTTTCGGATGCATTCTTTAACCTTTGATGCAGTTGAAACCCAAGCTTTGAAGATGGGTAGGTATTGTGTTAATAAATGGGCTTGATAGGTTGAAAGTAGATACTTGACAATGATATCCACTTATTCTTACTTGGTTGGCCTGTTTACCATTTAAGCAATTTTATCCCTCCACCTTGTAAGGAATACGGAGAAAGATTCTTCTAAAAGTTGCTTGGTGGTTTCCAAGTCTCTCTTTATGATATCCATTTCAATGTCGTAGTGGTATTGCTTGATAAACACTTTGCAAAAGTCATCCCAAGTCTATTTTTGGGTGATATCCAAGTTAATAAACCATCTCAATGTAGCACCAGTAAGAGTTTATTAAAAGAGTTGAGCAAGGAGCTCATTATTAAGACCAAGTGGATGCATTACCCCTACATACATTTTTAAATGGATCTTAGGCAAAGTAGTACCATCTAATTTGTCCAAATTCGACATCTTGAACTTTGGTGGCAACTAGGCATTAGGGAAGAGGCTTAATAAACTTATATCAATCATGCCTTCTTTTTTCTTTAGGCTTTTTATTATTTTCTCCTTGGCTTCCAATTTGGGCAGGAAGTCTCAAGCTTAGGGTTAGGTATGGTTTCCTTCCCTTGGAAAGAATCGATAAGGGATGAAGTGATTTGTGGCATTTTAATAGGTGTTGGATAGGAGAGTGTGTCAATTTTTAGGATATTTGATGAGAGAAATGATGGCTGAGCTACAGTTTCAAAGGTTGACTTAGAGGAATAAGAAGCGTGTGCCTGAACCAATGTCATATTTTGGTCCAAGTTGAGTGGACTTTGGATAGTGGGATTTAGGGTATGGTTTATGCCGGCCCAACTTAGCATGTCCTTGACATCATTTAGTATGGCATCATTTTGGGCTTATAATTGGGCCTGAATTTGGGCCGCTTGTCTCTTGAACATCCCTTCTTATTGCTCTAATAGTTTGGCTGGAAGCCTATCCATGATGTCTTCATTAAATCTAGTAAACATCTTAGCAACCTCTGAAAGAGAAAAGGAGTTAGGCCAGTATCAAGTTTTGAAAAATGGTTATGGTGGGGTATGACAACCAAGGACCTTGGGTTTAATAATAATGGATGATGGTGTCTTATGGTTAGGTTGATAGGGTATGTGTAAAGATGAAAGTAGATGTGTATGATATTAACTAGGTTGGTAGTTAGCTAGGGGAGCTAAGTCATATTTTAGCTTGAATAAGGATTTTGCTTTAAGTGGCTAGGGTGGATTTTAGCTTTGAGTAGCTAGATTGGATTTTAGCTTTAAGTAGATGGGTCGGATTTTAGCCTTGAGGAACCATAGTTTAGTTAGAAAGGCTAGCTCAGAGTTTAGCTTCGAGTAATTGGGATTGCAATTTATGGATGGTTTAGTATGGGCTTAAGGATGGAAGGATCATAGGTTTTATGATTGGGTTATATATGTACCATGGATTTGGATGTTCAGTGAACCATAGGTTTGGTGACAGTTGGATAATGTTTTTGATTTAACTGGACCATAGGTTAGATGGGCCATGGGTTTGGATAGTACAGTAAATGATGAAGCTAAGTCAGTGTTTAGCTTGGGTAAGGGCTATGGATAAGGATAAAGCTAGGTCAGTGTTTAGCTTTGTGAGAATCATGAAAGATGAAAGCTAGGTCAGTGTTTAACTTAGGAAGGGATTAAGGATCAAGATGAGGCTAAGTCAATGTTTAGCTTAGATAAGGACTATGGATAAGGATGAAGTTAGGTCAATGTTTAACTTTGGTAAGAATTATAAAGGATGAAAGCTAAGTTAGTATTTAGCTTAAGTAAGGGTTATAAGTGAGGATGAAGCTAGGTCAGCATTTAGCTTAGGAAGTGATTAAGGATTAGGATGAGGCTAATTTGGTGTTTATCTTAGATAGGTTTGTGGGGGGTAAAGCTCAATCAAATTTTAGATGCCAATAGAGGTACCATGGATGGGTTTATTTTTACCATAAGTTTAATATAGGTTTGAGTTTTTGACCATAGGTTGAGGTGAACCATGGGTTTGGGTATGAAGGTGTTTGGATAAAGGTAAGAGGGTTTAGAGTAAAGGTAAGGGTGTCTGGGATAGAGGCGAGAGGTTAAGGTGAGGTGCTTTTATGTCAAAGGCTAGGGTTAATGGCATGTAAGGTTAAAGGTTAGGGTGAGGTGCTTAAAGTATGTGGTTAAGGTGATAGTGTTTAAAATAACGGCTAGGGTGATGTGTTTAAGATTAAAGGTTGGGGTGATGATTTTAGATTTGTGGGGGCAAAGGTGATTGGGATCAAAGTGAGTATGTTTAAGCTTTAGGAGTGAAGGTGTTTAGATAGAAGTGAGTATGTGACCCTTCTTAGCTTCAAGGTGCAGCCTAGATTTGAAATGAATACATGTTTTATACTATATGAATGCATGACATGTATGGAGAAACATTTCATGAGAATGCAAAGATATAAGGCTTTGATTATGGTACATCCAACCTAAGGTTAGGATCTAGGTTCATTACATGAAAAGGGAAAGGGTGGCTTAGATAGGGTACCCATCACATTAGAGCAGCAATATACCTAGTCACATGTGAGTCAATGAGCCTCACATGAGTCCAATAGTACGTACATGCTCATTACACCTTCAAAAGGATCAAAGAATTCATTGCGATATGGATGATTTTGCTTTCGACAAATAAACCTAAGAAGGGTTACCCATTCGATATACTTTCTATCCATTATTTTCTTAAGAAATCTAGGTTGAAAGGCAAAGAGCCTATGAAAATGTTGCATGAAAGCTAGTTCTATATTAAAAGTGCCAAACTTTGATTTAAACCAATTGATAGTCCTCTTATTTCTTTTGTAAAAAAGAAGGTGGTCCTTAGTGGAGTCGCTAGCTGTGAGGCCTTGCTCAAGCACCAGTCCGATCAGTTAAGTAGGATTGAAATGCTCATTTGGGTTTGTATTCAAGATGGTACCCTTAGGTTCAGATAGATTGATTTTAAAAAGAGTTGCCACTTTAATTTTATTTTATTTGGAAAAAAAGATTAAGGGAAAAACTCAAATTGACTCCAATTAATATCCCAAAAGAAAATATCACTAGCCTCGAAACCATAGAGGATTTGGGGACTAGGTTTTTGGTCAAAATTAGTTTGGCAATTTTAATATAAAATAACTTAAAATAAATTTCATAAGTAGAAATAAAGATGATACGTGGTAAGTATATCCGTGCAATGTATGACAGTTATAAAATGATAAATAATATAAAATTTACTTAAAAATTATTACAAAAAATGGAATAAATAAATAAAAAGAGGTTCTTTTCTCTTACCTTTATGAGTACTACGAAAAACACACATTGCTCAACTAATTGCAAAAATTAACAAATTAAAAAGAAACAACATAATCATACATAAAAGAAAACAAAATAGAAATAATCTCATAAAAAATGAAAGAAAGGGAAAATCATTTTATAAATAGTTTAGAGTTGATGCCTAAACCACTAGCATGCCTATGTATCCCTTTGAATGGGAATCAAAACCCATGTAGTTCTTCCTTCTTACAAAGGAGGGTTTTGGAAAAGGTTAACTTGATTTGTTAATTTAGTTCAGATTTAAAATTAATAAGATTAGATCTTTTCAATTTCAGACCTAAGGGAAGATATGAAAGAGAAAATTCTAGATCTAATTTAAGAAATCTCGAAAGAAGGAATTATACCTTGGTTTTGCACTTTCTTTATATGAATGGGGCAAGCCTTAAACCAGATCTGAGCTCCACCATGGATCGAAATCTCATGAGATGAATTTTGCATAAAAATTTGACATTTTTGCATCTAAAGCCATCCATCCTAATGGCTAGGAGCAGGCCCCTAAATTAAAGGCAAAATAGAAAAAAAGCTGGAGGGCTGGCACACAAGAGCACGCTAGCAGCATGGGCAGTAACATTGTGGTGCCAGCCATGCAGGCAGCATCATAGTGGTGCTGACCATGCTGATGGCACCATAGTGGTATCGCTCAGTCAGGCGGTGCCCCCGCCCGAATTTCATCCTTTTTAGCCCATTTCTGATCTGATTTGAGCTATTCCAATTGCATTGTGATTGTTATTCAATCTCGAATGATCTAAGGGTGGTTTAGAGGTTAAAGGGATAGGTTTTGGTTCTCAGGGCTCCATTTTCTAATTTGCTGATTTTGGCAATTTCAGCTTTTAGAGGTCTATTTACAAAGTCTAAGTCCTTCTAAAGTTCAAATGCAAACTAGATGATGCAAAACTTAGGAAATCCATTTTTCAATGGGGCGCTGCCAGCTAGTAAGACCGCCATACCGGCCTACATAGTGCAATAATCATAGTTGGTATCAAGCTGCGATTAGATGATAAAGGTGCAAAATTAAGGGTTCACACTAGTTTGGGTGGAAAACTTTATGCCTATGTACTTGTTGATGACTACTGTAGATTTACTTGGGTTAGTTTCTTAATTCATAAGAGTGATGCCTTTAATACATTCAAAAGTTGCAAAAAGAGTTCAAAATGAAAAAGGTTATTTCATTTAAAAAATAAGAAGTGATCATAGAAAAGAATTTGAAAATGAACATTTTGAAAATTTTTGCATTGAACATGGAATTTCACATTATTTTTGTTTTCCTAAAACACCACAACAAAATCATGTTATAGAAAGAAAAAATAGAACTTTGATTGAAATGGCTACAACTATGCTTAATGAGTATGGTTTACCTACTTATTTTTAGGCAGAAGCCATAAATATTTCTTGTTATATTACAAATGGAGTTTTCAAAATACTAATTTTAAACAAAACGTCTTATGATTTATGGAATGGAAGAAAGCACAAAATTTCATACCTTAGAGTTTTTTATTGTAAGTGCTATATATTAAACACTAAGGATAACCTTGGGAAATTTGCTTCTAAAATCAATGAAGGTATTTTCTTAGGCTATTTCACCATAGCAAGGCTGATAGAGTCTTTAACAAAAAATCTATGGTAGTTAAAGAGTCTATAAATATTGTGTTTGATGAATCTAGTTAGCTTGATCTTAGGAAAGATAGTGTTCTTGATGATCTTGTAGATGAGTTTGAAAAGCTTGGGATTGATTAAGATGGAAATCCAAAGAAAGATGGAACCAAGAAAGAAAGCTAACAAGAACATGAAGCTCCACCATATTCAAAAGAGGAAGATGCTCAAGGAATTCCAAAAGAGTGGAGATATCCAAAGAATCAGCCCAAAGAGCTCATTATTGGTGAAGCTTCAGAAAGTGTAAATACTATATCTCATTTTAAAGCCTAGATAATAATATTGCCTTTGTTTTTCAAATTTATCTAAGGACAATTGATGAGACTCTTAATGATGAGAATTAGGTGATTGCTATGAAGAGGAACTCAACCAATTTTATGGAAACAAAGTTTAGGAACTTGTTCCTACACCTAAAGATCATCCAATTAATCGGTGTAAGTGGGTGTTTTGAAATAAGTTATATGAGCACGATTCCATCACTAGAAACAAAGTTAGACCGGTTACCAAAGTGTAGAACTAAGTGGAAGGCATAAATTATGATGAAACCTTTGTTTCGGTAGCAATATTAGAGGCTACTAGAATTCTTCTTGCATATACATATCATACGGATTTTAAAACTTTTCAAAATGAATGTGAAAAGTGCATTTTTAAATGGCTTTATTGAGGAGGAAGTGTATGCTGAACAACCTCCTAGTTTTAAACATCATGAATTTTTAAACGATGTTTACAAATTAACTAAGGCCTTATACGAGTTGAAACAAGCTCCTAGAGCTTGGTATGAAAGGCTTAGTTTTTTTCTTTTGAAAAATGATTTTACTAAAGGCAAGCTTGACACAACACTTTTTGTGAAAAAGCACAACAATGGCACTTTAATTATTCAAATTTATATTAATGATATTGTTTTTGGTGTTTCTAATGAAAATCTATATGAAGAGTTTGCTAAGTGTATGACTAGGGAATTTGAGATGAGCATGATAAGTGAGCTCAATTTCTTCCTGTGACTACAAATCAGGCAATGCAAGGGTGGAATTTTCATCAACCAATCCAAGTACACAAAGGAGGTTCTCAAGAAATTTGGAATGGATGCTTGCAAGAGTAGTAAGAAACTAATGAACACATCAACTAAGCTTGACAAGGATGAAAAGGGTAAGCCTATAGATGAGAAGAAGTATAGAGGTATGATTGACTCTCTTTTTTATCTTATGGCATCTAGACCTGATATAATGTATAGTATTTGTTTATGTGTTTGTTTTCAATCTTGCCCTAAAGAATATGTTGTTAAAAGAATTTTAAAGTTACATGGCACATTGCATTTAGGCTTATGGTACCCTAGAAGCACATCATTTAATATTATTGGTTTCTCATATGTGAATTATGACAGTAGTTTACTTAATAGGAAGAGCACTTCTGGAACTTGCCATTTTCTTTGTGAATGCTTAGTTTCTTAGTTTAGCAAGAAAAAATTTCAGTTGCCTTATCCACTGCCAAAACGAAATGTATGGCAAAAGGTTGTTGTTGCACTTAAGTACTTTGGATGAAACAATAACTCAAGGACTATGGTCAAGTAGTTAATCACATTCCCATCAAATGTGACTACACAAGTGGCATAAATCTTTCAAAAAATCCTATCCAACATTCTAGGAGTAAGCATATAGACATTAGGCATCATTTTTTGAGAGATCATGTGCAAAATGGTGATGTTTTGTTAGAATTTATTGATATAACAAACCAACTTGCTAATATTTTCACAAAACCCCTAAATGAAGAAAGGTTAAACTTCGTCAAAAGGGAGATTGGCATGCTTGATAAGAGTTCCTTGCTATAAATTTTCAAAATGCTTAAAATATTTTTCATTGCATCTCATTTTCACAAATTATTTCTTAACTCATGAATTAAAGTGACTCTTGAATTGCTAAAGTTGTTTGATCTATTATGTGAATTGTTGAATGTTCTACCTCTAATTATATGTTCTTAATTGTACTTGTAATTTGATTAACTTGCATTCACATAAAAGTATAATAATTATGTGGTTAAGTTGTCAGTAATATCAATTTTGATCGTGCAAATGCATTGCATAAAATTCACATGATTTTCCTTCAAAGTTTCTGGTTGTCTCCTAAATCAAAGTTGCTGTTTCTTTTTTGTGGTCATGATATTTGAATTTTCTTTAGCATTTGTTTATTTTGTAATTCACCAATGATATATGAGTGCACAGACACAATTTTGAAATTTTCAAAAATAACAGTCACAATTCATTATTTGCAAGCGGGATTTCTACTTCTGACAGAAAAACTAGCCATTGTAAAATGGCTCAATTCTCAAAACTGACCATTTTATGACCCTTTTTTTTTTTTTTTGGTTGTCTTGGGTCTATAAATAAACTTTTTTGCCTAAAACACTACTTTACAAAATATTTCTTCAATCTTAAAGCAATTTTAAGTCTTTCTCTCTCAATTTCTCTTTACTTCCTTACATTCTCCTCATATTTTCTCCTTTTTTTCCTTCAAATTCATTTTTTCTACTCTCAAATGGCCTTAAGAAAGCAATCTAGGAAGGGTAAGGAACCCTAAACCTCAGAAGCCCAACCTTCACCTCTTGAATTAATGAGAGGTGTCACCTTAGAGGAGCAATAAACCTACACCAAATTGAAAGATGAAATCATCCTTCCAAACAAAGTACCGAATTTGATGAGTTTGATGGCCTTAATAATTCAGGACTCCATCCTTGCTTATCTTAATAACTTGCAATAGGGGAAGTTTGTGTTTATAGAGGAAGATGGTTTTGAGGAACTCACAAGAGAGTTCTTAGCCACTTTGCTGGTTTATAAGAAATTGAGTGCCACTCTTGGGCATGTGAACCCTTAAATTTGCACCCTTAAGATCTGACTGCAGCTTGACACTTGCTAAGATTCATGTGCTACGTATACAGCAGTCCCGCTAGCCAATTAGCAGGTAGGGGTCAAAGGGGCAATGCCCTGTTGAAAAATAAATTTCTTGAAACTTGCACCTTCAGATGATTAGCACTCGATTATGATCCCATAGAATAAAATTGGGCTCAAATCGAATCAAAGACAGATGAGAACGAGCTGAAAAATGAGCCGTGGCAGCCCACGGACTGGCTACGGTTACTGCAACCACCTCTGTAGTTACTGCAGAGGTCCCTGCGGTAGCCAATTGACTACCAGATCTGGCCCTGCAGTTACTACAAGCGACACCTCAGTTACCGCAACATGCCCCTTTCAGAATCCTATAAGGAAATTGTAAATTTTTAGCCCCAAACAGCTCCTATAAATACCGGGCACCTCCTAATAGCTAGAACACACAATTATATACTTCTATACTCTTTTTAAATCTTTCTAAACCTTATTCATAAGCTTTCCAATCATCAAAACCCTCTTTCTAAACCTCCAAATCTCTAAAACCCCATTCCAAAACTTCTTCCATCACCTCAAACCTTATTCCTAAGCTTCTTAATCACCTCAAACCTTACTCCCAAGCCTCCTAATTACCTCAAACCTTATTCCTAAGCTTTTTAATTATCTCAAAACCCTATTCACAATCCTCCTAATCACCTCAAACCTTATGTCTAAGCTTCCTAATTAAGAAAAGGGTGCAACTCAAGTTATTTCTTTCAAAAGGGAATTCATGGTTCTCAAGCAAAGGTGTGATTCAAATCCCTCCAAGAAGAGTTCATGCTATTCAAGAGCTCTTCTTCCAAAAGGAGTGCTCGTGCTATCCCTAAGTTAAGGGGAACTTAGATCTGGTACCAAGTTTGCTCCCTACGTTCCTCGCCGCCGAAAGCCAAAGGTAAAAGTTCATTTCTTTTCCTTTTTCAATTCCAATTTTAAGATCTAAATCTGAAAATATCTAATTTTTGCTAATTAAAATCTAATCTAATTAACAATTCCCTAAGCCCTTAAAATCAATCAAAATATGATAACAAAGGCAATGACTTAAAAATCCCTCCTTCTCAAGAAGGAAGAACTGCGTGGGGTTTGATTCCTATTCAAAGGGATACGCAGGCTTGCCATCTCTAAGGCATTCAACTCCACTAAAATTAACAACTTCTTCTCTCTATCACCTTCTTCACATAGTTTAGGATTGAAATTACTTTTCTTAAATAAAAGTTGAAATTTTAATTCTTTTTATTATAATTGTTTTAATACTCTCTTTCTTATTTTAGTTGTTTAGATTATATTTGAGGAATGTGTGCTTTTCCTAGAATCCATAAGAGCTAAAGGAAAGTTCCCCTGATTTTGACATTTTGATTTGTAATAGTTTTAAGTAGTTTTCTTTTATTTTTCACAATTGTCATTATCTTATATTTGTCATGCATTTTGCAAGTAATATTTGTTTTATGCATCATATTATATCTATTCATGTATACATAAAAAAAAAAAAAAAAAATTCTTTTTAAAAGTTATTTTGTATTTAAGCCAAACTAATTTTTTTGTATTATTTTAACTAAAACCTAGTCCCCGAGCCCTCTTTGGTCATTCGAGGACTAGTGCTTTTTCCTTGGGATAAATGGTATAATTTTGGAGTCAATCAAATTGGGTTTTTCCTTTAATTTTCCCAACTAAAATAAACAAAATTAAAGTGGCGACTCTTTTTACAAATAAAATTTACAAAATACAAATTTTCTGAACTTATAACGAGTTCCAATCGTGATATTTCTCCCAAATGGGCATTTTTTATTCCCCTTTAGCGGATCAGACTGGGTGCTCGAGCGAGGCCTCACAGTTGGAACTCCACTAGGGACTTTCAAAATCTTATTCAAATAAAGGATAAAGTGAACTACTCTTGATAAAATAAAAAGTTTGGCTTTTATTACAAAATGGCTTTTTCATGCATCACTACATTTGGCTCCTTGTCCAAAACATTAGTTTCTTAGGAAAACAAAGGATAGAATGTAACATCGAGTGGGCAACCTTCCTTAGGTCTGCTTGCCGATAGTGAAATCATCCAGCCCACAATGTATCCTCTAATCCTTTTAGAGGTGTAATGAGTATGCACGTACCGTTGGACCCACGCGAGGCTCTTTAACTGACATGTGGTTAGGTATATCGCATCTCTAGTGTGACGAGTTCCTTTCAAGCTGTCCTTACCCTTTCATGTAATAACTCATATGACCTTCCTTTAGAATTGTATGAACCATAATACTAAACTTGGTATTTCATGAAACCTTTTTTAATCATTCATTCATACATGCATGTATAGATTGAACATTATGAAGAGTCTAAAACCTATCCAAACACCTTCACACTTAAAAAACCTAAAACCTATGGTCCACCTAAACCTATGGTCAAAACCCAAAATCTATGGTCTACCTAAAATTATGGTCAAAACCTAAAACTCATGGTTCACCTAATTCCATAGTCCAATCCTACCCAAACCTATGTTAAACTTATGGTAAAAATAAACCCATATATAGTACCCCCATCCAAATCCACAATCCTTGTCTAAGCTAAACATTGACCTAGCTCTATTCTAGCTTCATCCTTTATAATTCTTATCCAAGTTGAACACTGATCTAGCATTCATCTTTCACAATTCTAACCTAAGCTAAACACTAGCCAAGATTTCATCATTCATAATTATTACCTAAACTAAACACTAACCTACCTTTCATCCTTCACCCAAGTTAAACACTGACCTAGCTTTCATCTTTCATAGTCCTTACCAAAGCTAAACATTGACTTAGCTTCACTCTTATCCTTAATCATTACCCAAACTAAATGTTGACTTGGTTTCACCTTCAACATTATTATCCAAACCCATGCTTCTATCTAAGCCTATGGTACAATCCACCCTTATCCAACTATCACCAAGCCCATGGTCCACCTAACGTCCAAATCCATGGTACATCCATAACCCAATCACAAAACCCATGGTCCCTCCATCCTTAAGCCCATACTAAACCATCCATAAGTTGCAAATCCAATTACTTGAGGTTAAATAAACTCTAACCTAGCCTTCCTAACTAAACTTTGGTTCCTCAAAAACTAAAATTCAACCTAGCTACTCAAAAGCTAAAATCCGACCTAATCGCTCAAAGCTAAAATCTGACCAAGCTCCCCTAGCTAAGTACCTACCTTGCTAACATCACATACCTCTACCATCCTTTTAACTCATACCTTGCCAACCTAGCCATAAGACACCATCGTCTATAAGCCAAACATCCTTGGCCCATTACTTTTAAAACCAATCCATTACCCCCAAATTGACAAATGCCTATAAGCCTACCCTAAGCCCAATACCTTTGGCTCAACACACTACCCTTGGCCCAACACGCTACCTTAAGCCCAATACCTTTGGCCCAACATAATACACTAAACCCAATACCTTTGGCCCAACACACTACCTTAAGCCCAATACTTTTGGCCCCAACACAATACCTTAAGCCCAATACACTATCTTAAGTCCAATACCTTTGGTTCTACCTAATACCTTAAGCCTGAGACCTTGACCTATGCAACATTAGGAAATCATCAAAAGCCCAAATGCAGTCAGCCTACAATATCAATGGGAGACTTTTTCCTCAAAGTGTGCATGCCCATCTCATTGCTTCTTTTCCAAGCACTTACCTTATTCTTTGACTTGGTTTTAAAGGTACCAATGGCAAGCCTGACTAACATGGAAGCTCTAACCAACCTACTCATGAGGCAAGAAGAGAACCTTTAAGCTATTCTCATCTCTACCCTAGACACTCAACGAGCCAATTTCAATTAGTCTTTAGCTAGCCAACAATCCTATTTTAATAATGCCCTAATCCATCTTACTTCTGCTTTCACTAATGCTTTGAGTTTCCAATGCCAACTTATCATCGATGAAGTGAGAGGAATGTTGAACCAAGCTAAGCCTATCAATGTTGCACCTACCATTGACATGACCCATAATTTTACATCCTCAATCTCAAACACCAATGCCATTCTAACCTCAACTATGCCATCAATCTTAGATACTAACC
Organism: Reutealis trisperma; assembly: GCA_947687605.1. NCBI lineage: Eukaryota > Viridiplantae > Streptophyta > Magnoliopsida > Malpighiales > Euphorbiaceae > Reutealis > Reutealis trisperma. The sequence continues at coordinate 386,581 of CANTUT010000472.1, forward strand.
TTGCCTCTTCTTTGAATCCTTTTCAAAGTAGGGAAAACCCCACCTCTTCTACTATCGAAAGGCCTTTAAACCTCAACATTAATGCACTAAAGCAAACCTTCACAATAGAAAAAGGGTGCAAGAAGAGCAATACCTCTACTCCTCTTGCCTCTACTAAATAGAAGGATATAGACACCTACACTCCCTTTGTTGATGTCGAGCGAGAGAGTATAGAGGTAGCTACCATGACTAGTAGGCGACCCTTGAAATCTCAGCGAAGGGCTTTCATAGATTTGTTGAGTTCCATTAGCAGCGGTTTATGAAAAGGCTTTGGAGGCAAGAATGGTAAAACCCCTGGAACTAGGAGTCCTTCTTAATCCTTTACCAAAGACCTACCACCCCAATGAGTATTGTGAATATCATCAAGGAGCAAGGCACCAAATCAATACATGTAAAGCTTTAAAATATAGAATCTAGGATCTAACCAATAGTGGAGACATCATCCCCCTAAAGAAGACCCAAAACCTTAATTCAACCCTGAGTAGCATAACATGGAGGAGTTTAAGCCTAGCTAATCTGACCTGTCTGAAGTTGAATTCCAAATCTAAGTCTAAGTCCGAGCCTAAGCCTAAAAGTCTGAGTCTAAGTCTGAATCTGAGTTTGTCATTTACCTAAAAGTCTGAGTCTGAGTCTGTCATCTTATTCCCTTTTTTGTTATTTTATAATAAAGTTTCCTTTATAGTAATGCATCTATGTTTTCTTTTCATTATTTATGCATTAACTTTCTTATCTTCCTTGATGGAGTCTAACACGGATGAGCTTAAAAGAGAGAGAGAGAGAGAGAGAGAGAGAGAGAGAAAGAAGAAGAAAAAGAAAAAAAGAAAAGAAAATGAAGAAAAAAGGGGTAATCATTAAATCCACCACAATTAAAATGTAGGGTGTCCTCATTCTCTCAAATCAATAAAGGCTTCACAAGCTCCTAACCATAGAAGGACCTCTCATCAAATAGTTGAAGTACAAGGAGCAAGTAAATGTAATTACCTATTGCACAATTGGGTAATCAAATGATGTACCTCAACAAGGGGTGACAAGTTCAAAGAAGACCTCTGTTAAACCCAGAATTCAAAGATCAGAGCCTCTTAACATGAAGAAAAATAGCAAATCATGGTGGAATGCTTTCTCCCAAATTTCATTAATCCAAGCTCACTAAGTTCAAAATCTGAAAGGGCAACTTAGACAAAAGTTAGAGCTAAAAAAAAAGGAGAGAGAGAGAGAGAGAGAAAGAGAGAAAGCTTATCCAAGTCACCTTCCCTCATGTCCAAAGTTGTTAAATTATCAATCTATTTGGTCACATGTCTCCAAAGTCATCCTTCCTCATCAAAGGCTCATTCTTTAAAGTTATGCTGTCTTCTATGCCCTTATCTTACAATGGGGCCATGTCTTCCCAGAATGTCATCATTTGTTGTCAGTCCATCCCATCACTTAGTTCAAAGAGTTAATATATATCTCCAGTCCATCACATCCCTATCTCTCATTTAGGACCATGATCCCCAAGTTGTCTTCCTCCACTAGCCCTTTAGCCATTGCTAAGGGCTCCTTATTTTACCTAGTGCAGTCAGTGTGTCATCAAGTCAAATCAATTAAGTGTCACTCGAAGAGTCTCTTCAACCTCAAACAACCAAAAAAGCTTGACTCGCTCTTTTCCATGATTTATGCTACACAAAGCAAAACCATACAACCTCTATGATTCTTTTCAGAAGTTTCAGCCTACCTTCAAACCATTCCCGAACTTTTCTATCCCAAGCCTCATTTGCAAATCATACCATCATTTCAAGCTCAAGCCACATACCACTTTTTTCTTTTTGGCAAAATCTCATCATGGGGAGAACCAAAAATCCCAAGTCTCTGAAGACTCATCATCTTTGAAACTAGTTTCCTTAGCAAAACCAGAACCTGAGGCATATCTCCCAAAGCCTATCATCCTCAAGTTGATTAAGAAGGACTCAAACTAGTCAAGGCCCATCTCCTGCCTTTTGGCAAATATCTCATGATCTTTGAAAGATTAAATTGGCAAAACACATAATCCCTAAGAATCAAAGCCTCTTAAAGCCTGCAAATCATTCTGATGCAACCATGTCAAAGGTTAAACCCTTATCCATGAGCCTATAGTATCCTTGTGACCAAAACCTGTAGCACCATATCTGAGCCAAAGCCAGCTATGCAAAGCACCCTCGTAGAAAACTATCCTCAACACCTAGAAGCCTTCAGCTTAAAGCCCAAATTTAGAAGCCTTCACCATTAAGCCCCAAACCAAAAGCCTTCACTATAAAGCCCAAATCTAGAAGCCTTTGCTATGAAGCCTAAACTAAGAAGCCTTCGCCATGAAGCCCAAACCAAGAAGCCTTCGCCATGAAATCTAAACCAAGAAGCCTTCACCATAAAGCTCACTCCTAAAAAGCCTTCACCACGAAGCCCACTCCTAAAAGGCCTTCATAATCTCCTCTAAGGCAAATTCTAACTAAGCCTTCCAAATTGATTGCCTAGCCTGACCTTCTCCTTTAAGCCAAGATTAGCCTCCTAGGTCTAGCATCCTAACCTAATCTCTCTAACCAAGCCTTCCAAATGAACTCACTAGAAGGCCATAACTTGACTGAGCATCTAATTTGATCTCTTATAAAGCCAAACCAGACTGATCTTCCAAATGAACCTAGCTGAACCTAACTTAGCCTTCTAAACAAATCCCCTAAAGCCAAAACCAGAAGGACATAACTAACCAAGCAAATTGCCAGACCTGACCTTCCCTAAAGCTAGACCTGACCTAAACCTTATCATCTTATGGGACTTGACCCCCTTATTCAAGCTTTCCAATTCAGCCTTAAGCCAAACATTATTGCAAACCAAACACACCTAAATCCTGCTCAACCTCTTCCAGTCATACTTGGTTTAACCTCCCAAAGTGACTTCTTCCTAGGCCAAAATAATAGCCATTGACCAAATAGCCTTATACCTAACATGCCCATTTCACCTCTAAGCTAGCCAATCAGCCAAAAAAAAAAAACCAAACTACTTTCCTTTATCATCCTAAACTGGGGGCACCTCTCTTCTAAATATTCACCTTTCCAAAGTGGGGCATCTTTCTCCTAGAAGCTCAGCACTCTCCTACTAAATTAACCCTTCACAGGTTTAAGGTATCCAATCATTGCATAGTCAGATACATTTCATAATAGAATAAGTTGTAAGTCAGACTTCTAAATCAAAATGGATCATCTCTTTCCTACCAGACAGGCTCATCATCATTCCTACCAGACAAGAACATCATTTTTTAGCTCTTACTGGAAAGGACAACCTTAGGATTCATACCTTAAATCTAAATTAGATATCTCTCTTAATCAAACTCATCCTAAGATAGCCTTAGGATCCATATCTTAAATCTAAATTAGGTATCTCTTTTAATCAGACTCATCCTAGGATAGCCTTAGGATTTATACCTTAAATTTGAATTAGGTATCCCTTTCGATCAGACCCAGCCTATGATAGCCTTAGGATTCATACCTTAAATCTAAATTAGGTATCTCTTTAATTAGACTCATCCTAGGATAGCCTTAGGATTTATACCTTAAATCTAAATTAAGTATCTCTTTTTATCAGACCCATCCTAGGATAGCTTTAGGATTCATACCTTAACTCTAAATTAGGCATCTCTTTTAATCAGACTCATCCTAAGATAGCCTTAAGATTTATACCTTAAATCTGAATTAGGTATCCCTTTCGATCAGACCCATCCTAGGATAGCCTTAGGATTCATACCTTAAATCTAAATTAGGTATCTCTCTTAATTAGACTCATCCTAGGATAGCCTTAGGATTTATACCTTAAATCTGAATTACGTATCCCTTTCGATCAGACCCATCCTAGGATAGCCTTAAGATTCATACCTTAAATCTAAATTAAGTATCTCTCTCATCCTAGGATAGCCTTAGGATCCATACCTTAAATCTAAATTAGGTATCTCTCTTAATTAGACTCATCCTACGATAGCCTTAGGATTTATACCTTAAATCTGAATTAGATATCCCTTTCGATCAGACCCATCCTAGGATAGCCTTAGGATTTATACCTTAAATCTGAATTAAGTATCCCTTTCGATTAAACCCATCTTAGGATAGCCTTAGGATTCATACCTAAAATCTAAATTAGGTATCTCTCTTAATTAGACTCATCCTAAGATAGCCTTAGGATTTATACATTAAATCTGGATTAGGTATCCTTTTCAATCAAACCCATCCTGGGATAGCCTTAGGATTTATACCTTAAATCTGAATTAGGTATCCCTTTTGATCAAACCCATCTTAGGATAGCCTTAGGATTCATACCTTAAATCTAAATTAGGTATCTCTCTTAATCAGACTCATCCTAGGATAGCTTTAGGATCCATACCTTAAATCTAAATTAAGTATCTCTTTTGATCGAACTCATCCTAGGATAGCCTTAGGATTTATACCTTAAGTCTGAATTAGGTATCCCTTTTGATTAAACTCATCTTAGGATAGCCTTAGGATTCATACCTTAAATCTAAATTAGGTATCTCTCTTAATCAGACTCATCCTATGATAGCTTTAGGATCCATACCTTAAATCTAAATTAAGTATCTCTTTTGATTAGACTCATCCTAGGATAGCCTTAGGATTTATACTTTAAGTCTGAATTAGGTATCCCTTTTGATTGGACTCATCCTAGGATAGCCTTAGGATTCATACCTTAAATCTAAATTAGGTATCCCTTTTAATCAGACCATCTTAAGATAGCCTTAGGATCATTTCACCTATAAATGTTTAGATCATCTAGGCATCCCTATGGTTCCTTTTTTTTTTTTTTTTACCACTTTTTAAAAATTAACCATTTTCACCCAAACTTGTCTAGACGCAGACTTAGGCATCCATTTGGTTCATCTTACCATCCTTCATTCTAGGGTTCACTATCATCAAAATTGCCTTTTGCTCAAAGTCAATCCTGATGAGGGGGCAACTGTAAACCCTCAAATTTGCACCTTTAGGATCTGACCACAGCTTGACACTTGCTAAGATTTATGCGCTATGCATACACCAGTCCCTTGGAGGTGTCGGGCAGTGCCCTGTTGAAAAATAAATTTCTTGAAACTTGCACCTTTAGATGATTAGCACGATTATGATCCTATAGAATCAAATTAGGCTCAAATTGGATCAAAGACGGATGAGAACAGGCTGAAAAATGAGCCATAGTAGCCCACAGGCCGGCTGCGGTTACCGCAGAGGTCCCTGCTGTAGCCAATTGGCTACTGCATTCAGCCATGTAGTAACCGCAAAGGGCTTTGCAGTTACTATAGGCAACACCTTAGTTACCATAGGCGACACCTCAGTTACCGCAGCGTGCCCCTTTCAGAATCCTACACGGAAACTATGAATTTTTAGCCCCAAACTCCTCCTATAATTACCTAGCACCTCCTAATAGCTAGAACACACAATTATATGCTTCTATACTCTCCTTAAAGCTTTCTAAACCTTATTCATAAGCTATCCAATCATCAAAACTCTCTTTCTAAACCTCCAAATCTCTAAAATCTCATTCTAAAACTTCTTCCATCACCTTAAACCTTATCCCAAGCTTCCTAATCACCTCAAACATTATTCCCAAGCCTTCTACTTGCCTCAAACCTTATTCCCAAGCTTTTTAATCATCTTAAAACCCTATTCACAATCCTCCTAATCACCTCAAACGTTATCTGTAAGCTTCCTAATTAAGAAAAGGGTGCAACTTAAGTTATTTCTTTCAAAAGGGAATTTATGGTTCTCAAACAAAGGTATGATTCAAATCCCTTCAAGAAGAGTTCGCACTATTCAAGAGTTCTTCTTCCAAAAGGAGTGCTCGTGCTATCCCTAAGTTAAGGTGGAATTTAGATTTGGTACCAAGCTTGGTCCCTACGTTCCTCGCCGCCAAAAGCCAAAGGTAAAAGTTCATTCCTTTTCCTTTTTCAATTCCAATTTCAAGATCTAAATATGAAAAGATCTAATTTTTGCTAATTAAAATCTGATCTAATTAAAAAATCCCTTGAGCCCTTAAAATCAATCAAAACATGATAACAAAGGTAATGACTTAAAAATTCCTCCTTCTCAAGAAGGAAGAACTGCGTGGGGTTTGATTCCCATTCCAAGGGATACACAGGCTTACCGTCTCTAAGGCATTCAACTCCACTAAAATTAATAACTTCTTCTCTCTATCACCTTCTTCACATAGTTTAAGATTGAAATTACTTTTCTTAAATAAAAGTTGAAATTTTAATTCTTTTTATTATAATTGTTTTAATACTCTCTTTCTTATTTTTGTTGTTTATATTATATTTAGGGAATGTGTGCTTTTCCTAGAATCCATAAGGGCTAGAGAAAAGATCCCTTGATTTTGACATTTTGATTTGTAATAGTTTTAAGTAATTTTCCTTTATTTTTCACAATTGTCATTATCTCATATTTGTCATGCATTTTGCAAGTAATATTTGTCATACATGTATAAAAAACTTCTTTTTAAAAGCTATTTTATATTTAACCCAAACTAATTTTTTTGTATTGGTTTAACCAAAACCTAGTCGCCGAGCTCTCTTTGGTCATTCGAGGACTAGTGCTTTTTCCTTGGGATAAATGGTATAATTTTGGAGTCAATCAAATTGGATTTTTCCTTTAATTTTCCCAACTAAAATAAACAAAATTAAAGTGATGACTCCTTTTACAAATAACAATTTACAAAATACAAATTTTCTGAACTCATAGCGAGTTCCAATCGTGATGTTTCTCCCAAATGGGCATTTTCGATTCCCTTTTAGTGGATCAGACTGGGTGCTCAGGCAAGGCCTCATTGGGGAGTATGGTTCAATTTCAAGTTCTTTAGGCAACTTTATGGACTAAATTGAGTGAGATGGCTGAAATTTTTGGCTTTCAAACCAGAAGAGCACACACCCTTAATGATTTGGATTTAGAGCCTATGCCTTTTTGGACATAAATCTCCATTGAAACAAGATTTGATTCTCCATTGCTAAACACATAAAAACCCTCCCCTTTTGGTTGCTTCATCGCATTGTCACCCTTTCCGTAAATGTTAGGGGGATGTCAATGAGAAGGTCTCCTAAAAGGACCTCTTTTTCCCTTACAGCTTGATCAAAGGAAAAGCCATCCAAAGTGTCAAGTTTTTAGTTGACCAATTCCTTCATCTAGCCTAATCTAAAAAGGGCACCATTCTTCTCTCCTCCCAAATCATAATGATAGCCAAACATATGGGTGCTCTCACCCTACAAAATAAAGCCCTCCTTAAAAATTGCCTTAATAGAACCTCTAACATGATAATACCCAATATATGCTCCACTCCAAAGCCATTAGAGAAAAAGATAGTGAGTATAAGAGTCTCTTTAGAGAAAGAGGTGTCTAAGAGAAAGTAAGGAAGAGACCAAATGTGGCTATAGGTGAGCCTAGATAACTAAAAGAAAAAGAAGAACAAGCACCATAAGAACTCCCTCCACAGGTTCCTAGTACTCCTACCTCCTCAAATGTTGATGAAATATTTTCCAAAATCATGAGGAAGTTGAGTCTCCTTAACCATCTTCATCATGATATTCATGAAATTCAAGGAAAGTTAGGACTCCCCTAATGCCATCTAGACGATTGGGAGTCTAATGAAAGTGAAGACGATATTGAGTCCTAAGAGTAGAACTTCCCATCTTTCCCTCTTTCTTTCTTTGAATTTGTTGTTTTCTTTTCTTTGTTTCTTTAAGTTCTTCTTATTTTATGTATTCATATTTTGGCACTCACTGCAAATGATCATACATTTATAATTTTTATCTTAATGAATACAATACTTGCTCTATTTTTTTCTTATATAAGTTGTTTTGCTTATTGTTCTTTCTTATATCCTTATAAGCATAATTCTTTTTGATATTGCCAAAGGGGGAGACAAGAACTTAAATAAAAATTTACATGCTAAGTTTGTGAAATCTTGAGAAATCTAGTTCAATTGCAAATTACTTTTAAGAGGATGATTTTAAATTGAACAAAAATTTCTCTTAAAAGGATCACATATTGAAGGGGAGATAAACAAATTTTTTATTTAAGGGGAGATAAACAAATTTTTTATTTAAATCTAATTTGGTTGTCAAAATCAAAAAGGGGAGATTGTTGACCTTAGTTGGTTCATAGCTTAGCTAATCTCTATTTGGATATTGATAATCAAACTAAAGTGATCTAATTTGTGTTTTAACTGTTGTCTTTGTAGGATAAAAAAAACTTTGGAAATGTTACAATAAAAAGAACTTAAAAAATTCATGAAGATATGATCCAGCCCTCTAATTCATGAGCGCAACCATAGATCGCAACTGCAAATCAAGAAGCATAACAACAACCCTGTTGATCACGATCGAGAATTAATTTAAGTCAATTGAAGTCTTGAGAGAAAGTGGGTTTTGCGACCTCAATTGTGACAGCAAAACTAGGTGCGAAAGACAAGTCGTGACCTTAACATTCATTCTTCAGAAAGCAACTCCAATAGATAGTTGATCAGCCAATGAAATTGTGTCATGTGTCAACTAACCGTTTGACACATTCAAAGATCGCGACCACAAAAATTGCTATAGCGACCACTAAATGTGATTCACAATCACAATAAAGAATTGAGACCATGAAGACAATGCATTTAATGCAAGATTTTATAGCTTTTATGGAAGATTACTTACCCACATCATTTGTAACCAGATTTTGATGGCTGAAAGCTAAAAATATCCCCTCCAAAGACCCTCATAATCATCTAACAACCTTCCATATAGATGAACTCTTGCAATTTAATTTCTCCAAGCCTTAATCTTTCTTTGTATTCATTTGGTTATTCTAAGAGCATTCATTGCTTAAAGGGTTGAGTGTTAGCATTCAAAAACACATTGTATTGGGTTGAGAGTGAGCCTAAAGGGAAAAAAAATGTAAGGGTTATGTATTAGCCATTAAAACACATTATGAGTTAGGAGTGAGTTTCAAAGTCCATTTTAATTGTCTAGTGATAGTAAGACATTCAATTGAGATTAAAGAGTTGACGTAAGGTTTGTTAACACCAAAACCACTATAAAATCTTGTGTCTACAATCTTCTTCCCTATCTCTTTCATCTAAATTTTATTTTACCACCAATTCAACCGCCCTCCCCTCCTCCCCCCCCCCCCCCCCCCCCCCCTCTCTTCTCCTAATGCATAAGGGCAAACAAATGTAAATGGGTGCTTAGAAACAAGTTAGATAAGCATTGTTCCATCACTAAAAATAAGGCTACATTGGTTGCTAAGGGGTACAACCAAAAGGAAGGCATTGATTATGATGAAACCTTTGCTCTGGTTATAAGATTAAAGACTATTAGGATTCTTCTTACATATGCATGTCACATGGATTTTAATTTTTTTCAAATGAATGTGAAAAGTACATTTTTGAATAGCTTTATTAAGAAGGAAGAGTATGTTGAATGACCTCCCAGTTTTGAACATCATGAATTTTTAAACCATGTTTACAAATTAATAAAGGCCTTGTATGGATTGGAATAAGCTCTCAGAGCTTGGTATGAAAGGCTTACTTCATTTCTTTTGAAAAATGATTTTACAAAAGGCAAGGTTGACACAACTTTATATGTGAAAAAACACAATAATGACACTTTAATTGTTCAAACTTATGTTGATGATATTGTATTTATTGCTACTAATGAAAATCTTTTGTGAAGAGTTTGCTAAGTGTATGACTAAGGAATTTGAGATGAGTATGATGGGTGAGCTCAAGTTCTTCTTAGGACCACAAATCAAGCAATGCAAGGATGGGATTTTCATCAACCAATGTACACAAAGAAGCTTCTTAAGAAGTTTGGATTGGATTGTTACAAGAGTAGCAAGACACCAATGAGCACATCAACAAAACTTGACAAGGATGAAGAGGGTAAGCCTATAGATGAGAAGAAATATAGAGGTATGATTAGCTCTCTTCTTTATCTTATAGCATCTAGACCCAATATTATGTATAGTGTTTGTTTGTATGCTTTCTTTCAATCTTGCCTAAGGAATCTCATTTGCATGCGGTTAAAAAAATTTTGAAGTATTTGCATGGCACTTTGCACTTAAGTCTATGGTATCTTAGGAACACATCATTTAATATATTGGTTTTTCGAATGTGGATTATGTGGTAGTTTACTTGATAGGAAGAGCACTTCCAGAACTTGCCAATTTCTTAGTAAATGCTTAGTTTCTTAGTTTAGTAAGAAACAAGTTTTAGTTGCCTTGTCTACCATCAAAGTGGAATATATGGTGGCAGGTTATTGTTGCACTCAAGTCCTTTGGATGAAACAATAATTCAAGGACTATAGATAAGTAGTTTATCAAATTCCCATCAAAAGTGATAAGACAAGTATAATAAATTTTTCAAAAACCCTACCCAACATTCTCGGAGTAAGCATATAAACATTAGACATCACTTTTTGAGGGATCATATGAAAAATGGTGATGTTGTATTAGAATTTTTTGATACAATAAACCAATTTGCTGATATTTTCACAAAACTCCTTAATGAAGAGAGATTGAACTTCATCGAAAAGGAGATTGGCATGCTTGATTAGAGCTCCTTGCCATAATTTTTTTTTATGCATAGAATTTTTCTTTGCATTCTATGCACAAATTATTTTCTCATTTTATCTTGAATTAAGGTGACTCTTGTCTCATTTAATTTGTTTGATTGAGCATGTGTATAATTCTTTAAATTCATAAGATGTTTGTTGTGATTGATGTTAAGATAATTTGAACTTTCATGAAGGTTTGATGTCTCTGTGATAATATTACTCATTTACATCTATTTTGATCTTGAAATTAAGTGCCAATTGCATTTGCATAAAAATATTTTTTATTTTAATTTCAAAATTTTTGGCTGACTCATAAATCGCAGTCAACTTGCATTTCGCGATCACTATATTTGAAAAATTATACCTGATCGTCAGTTATGTATCTTGCAATTGCTATTCGAAAGCATGAGCACGATTTTTGAAAATTCAAAATCACGGTCATGACTGTAAAATAGTGGTCTCAATTTCACTCGCTAACATTAAAAAAAATAGCCATTATAAAAATGGCTGATTTCAGATTTAATGATTTTTTTTTTACCCTTTTTTACCCGAATTTCACCATTTTTCAGCCTATAAAAACCTGCTTTCAATCCAAATCAATTTCTAACTCTTAATACCTCTCTTGCTTGAATTCTAAATATTTTTCAACTTCAAAATCTCTATATATACTCTCTTTCTCTCAAGTTCTCACACATTATCTTCTACTCTTCTCATTTTTCATAAATTTCCAACTTATTCACTTTTCTTTTCATATTGTTCACTCATAATGGCATCAAGAAAGGGATCATGAAAAGGAAAAGAAGCTCAAACTTCTCAACAACCCTCTTCTCTTGAACTCATTAGAGGATTTACTAAGAAGAGCAACAAAACTACTAAAGAATTCAAGACAAAACCATCCTCCCTACCAAAATTATAAGCCAGTGTGCCTCAAAACCTTAGGCATTAAAGATAGCATTGTTGCCTACCTCAATAACCTACAATGGGAAAAGTTTATTTTTGTTGATGAAGATGGTTATGAGGAGCTAACAAAAGAATTTCTTACCACCTTAGTTCTCCACAAAAAGCTTCATCCAACCTGTGGGCATGATGTGCCAAACGCACACTAACAAACTACAAGTGCACAGGTTGTTATCAAGTAACAAAGTAGTGAGTATGAGTATCGTCTCCACGAGGATAGTATATAAGTATTAGCACAAACTTCAACTATTGTCTAGTGAATAATCAAGATGAAGATTAATTAAACTAAGCTAAAATAACTAAGCTAACCTACGAAAGTAAGTAAATGATATTGATGGAAATAATCTAGGCAAAGTTAATCTAAATATAAATCCCCCTAGTTGCTTATGCATATCAAACAATGGATTGAATTGGACTCTAACTAAATTAGATAAAAACCTTTCTCAAGTGATTAAATCCCTAACTTCCTAAGTATTATAGGGGAATCTCTTCTCAACCTATAATCAAATAGGAGTAGCACTAAGTTCAAGAGATTAACATCCAAAGAAGTTTAGTGGGTCTATCTCTAACACCCTAATCAACTCTTTATTCCCATGAATGATCTATCTATATCAGGGTATCTCTACTCGTCTAATATAGAAACAATATCCAATCAACAAGCTAGCAATTGCTAATTAGAATAATAAGATTTATCATGAAAATAAAACAACCAAAGATGAATTGGTTAAAGTTTAAATCCTTCTAGTCAATACAATCAAAACTAGGGTTCATTACAAATATAATTAGTTCATATTAAAATTGAAGAACAAAGATGCAAAAAATAGAAGAGGAAGAAATCTCAAACAGATCTTAAAGATGTTCTTTGAAATCTTCTCTTCAATCTTTCACATCCACTTGGATCTTGGTCTTTCATTTGATTAAGCCCTCAATATCTCTAGCCTTCAAGCCTTTCCCATGACTTTAGGGCTTAGCCAACCCTCTTAAATCTCTATTTTTGCTCTATTGCAGCTCTCCCTTAAAATGCTATCTGATATGATTTATATTGCTGAAATTTAATCTCACAATACTGGAGCCATGGCTAGGATTCCAGTGGTGTCTACAACGCTAAGGGCCCACAGGTGAAATCTCAGTGGTGGCTCCACCCGTGCAAGGCTACTGGATGTTTTTTCTAATTTGCTCTTATCACATAGGTGGAATCCCAGGTAAGATTTCAATGGTGTCGGTCCACACAGGTGAAATCTCAGTGGTGCCTCCACCTGTGTCTACCCATCTTCTTTCAAAAGTTAGCATTTTGGCTTGGATCTTTCACCATTCTAAGTCACATTTGGTTCATGGTATCATTTGGCACTGGATTAACTAAAAGAACTCTAGAAAAGCACTAAACAAATAAATCAAACTCAATTTAAGGATAAAATATTATAAAAACAAGGGATAAAGTGTAGTCAATTAAGTGCTTATCAGGGCACTATGCCATTGATTTTCACTTTTTTGGTAAGCCATATGAACTCACCTTAAAAGATGTAGCTTATTTTTTTTTTTATTTCAAACTGAAGGTTCTTATACCTTAAATGACTCTAAAATGGAACTAACTCTTTTTCGGATTAAAATTTATATTGAATCAAAATTTAATCCTAAAACTTCCTTAGCCAAACATATCAAAACTCTCTCTATTTGGGTGCTCCATAGAATTGTCACCCTCTCTATCAATGCTAAAGGGGATGGTAATGAAAAAGTATCCCAAAAGGATTTATTCTTTTTCTATGGCCTTATCAAAGGAAAGGGCATTCAAACTGCCCGTTTCCTAGTAGACCAATTCCTCCACCTTACCTCAACCAAAAAGGGTGTCATTCTTCTCTCCTCCTACATTACTACTATAACCAAAAATATTGTGTAAAATAAAACCCTTTTCAAAAATAATTTTAAGAAATCCCTCGTTGACATTCAATACATGATCGATGCAAAGGCATTAAGAGAAAAGGATGGAAAATATGAATAATTTTTTGAGAGAAAAGAGTTCGAGAAAGGAGTCCAAGGCTAGAAAAAGGCCTATGGTAGTGCTCAGAGAAAGTACCCAAGCTAAAGAAGAAGAAGCTTAAGAAGAACCTCTAGAGACTCAACCTCACCCCCAACCTCCAAATGCCCCTACTTCTTCTCAAACTCCTTCCAATGTGGATAGGATGTTCTCCAAAATTATGATGAAACTTAACCTTCTTGACCATATTCACGAAGACATTTATGATATATAAGAAAAAATGGGGTTGCCACAATGCCATTTGGAGGATTGGGAATCTAGAGAAGAAAGTGAACGAGATATTGAGTCTTAGAATTAGGACTTCTCCATTCTCTCCTTCCTTTCTTATTTCAACTTTATTTTAAAATTTCGTTTATTTTTCACTTATGCATTCATTAATTTTGGCATTTCCAATTCAATGATCATAAATGTATTTTGATCTTTATATGAATGCAATTGTCTTTTATTTTAAGTAGTATCTTGTTTATTTTACTCTTATGCTTCTTTCTCTCTTATATGATTATTATTTCTTTGATTTTGTTTAATTCTTCTTGATCTTGATAATGGGGAAGAAAGAACTTAATTTAAATAATAGAAAGAACTTAATTGACAAAGGAGGATAATTCAAGATTGACAAAAGGGAAAATTCAAAGAAGAGAATTGAAAGTTGTCCTTTTCTTTACTTTTCATTTGATTTAATTTTTCCTTGAATTATATTTTCTCAAAAGCACAAATTGAGGGATCGAATCCTAAAATTTAATACCTAGATAAGTGAATTATTATTTAAATTCAATTCGATTATCAAAATCAAAAAGAGGAGATTATTGACCTAAATTGATTCACAACTTAGTCAATCTTTATTTTGATATTGACAATCGAATTAAAGTAATCTAACATGTTTATTAAGTGTTTTTTTATAGGAAAAATTCATGAATCAAGTTTAAAATTCAAAGAAATCAAGAATATTCAAAGTCATGAAATGAGCCTATAATTCGCAGACACAACAACAATATCGCAACCATGAATCAAGGATAACGATCACGACCAAGCTAGTCTCAACCAAAAAAATTAAAGGCAAAAGGCCTCAAGACTTAGAGAGGTTTAGGACCTAAGTCACAACCTTGACCATGCCCAAGATAGACATTTCGTGATCGTGATAAATGAATCTCGACCATGACATTCATAAGCCCAATAGATAGTTGAACGGCCAATGGGATAGTTCCACGTGTTAAGTAGTCATTAGGATCTTTGAAGAACATGAATGCAAAAAGGAATCACAAGCGCGAAAAGTAAGTCATAATCGTGACTCTTCTTTAACAAAGCATTAAATGCAGATTTTATGGCTGTTGTGGAAGATATCCTACCTATACTTTTTGTACCGAGCCTTTGGTGACCCCCTCTAAAGACCCTCATAACTATCCAACAACTTTAGCAATAGCCAAACTCTTGCAAATTTATTTCTCAAACCCTCAAAACTTTCATTTGTAATCTTTTAGCTATTGTAAGAGCATTGATTGCTCAAAAGGTTAAGTGTTAGCCTTCTAAAACACATTGTATAAGTTTGAGTGTAAGCCTATAGGGAAAACACTTATAAGATTGTGCGTGAGCATTAAAATACATTGTGAGTTGGAAGTGAGCTTAAAACTCCATTGTAATTGCCTAGTGATAGTGAAACACCCAATTGAGATTAGGGAGTAGATGTAGGATTGGGTTAACACCTAAACCACTATAAATTATTTGTGTTCTATCTCTCTTTCTCTATCTCTTTCTATTAAAATTTTAATCTCTCACCAATTCAACCCCCTTTCTTGGTGCACAAGGACAAACACTAATAATTTTCATTTGACAAGATAACTTTTAAAAGCTAAAATAATACTAGTAATAAGAAGTAATAACTATAACCAATTAACATTTACATTTGTACTTAAATTTTTGAATCTGCACTATTACTTTCACTGACACCAAAAAAAAAAAACAATGCAATTAAAGAAACAATAAAAGAGAGGATTGATACTACCTCGAAGCAATAAATGAAGCAATGATCTCCATGAGAAAGAAGATATGGAGTTGCAGAGCATAGACATATGCTGATGGTTTGAGAAATGAAACTTCTTTGTAAACAATTGGTAGGCGAAGTATGCATCGATGGTTAGATCAAAGTTTTAATAAAAAAGAAAGTAAAAAAAATAAATAAATAAAACAATGTGAAAAGCATAACAACAAAAAAAACCAAGTAGCAGAAAAGTAAAGATTTGAAAAGGAGGGTAAAAATGTAAATAAAACATAAAAATGGGTAGATTGTGTAATTTCCTCTAAATTTATCAAATTGGTTCTTTATTAAAAAGGGTCAAGTTGGGCCCAAATCCAACCTATCTCAAAAAATCAAAATCCCATAAACCCTACCAAATCCAACCTATCTCAAAAAATCAAAATCCCATAAACCCTATAAATAGCTTCCTCTTCTTCATCTTCTTGGTGTCTACTGTTGTCCTAACTTGCTAGTAAGAAATGAAAGAACCAATCATGAGCAAATAATAAATGCTCCACTACTTGCTATATAAAACTCAAATCCCCCCTTTCACTATCAATTTTGATTTTAATTTTGAAAGCTAAGAGGATTTAGGTTTATCAATTGTTTAGGATTTCACCTTTTGTTTTTATCGGTGGCATTGAAGCAGATCTTGAAGGAGGTCAAGGATCTCTAGAAAGCACCCGATTAACTCAAAAAAACTAGATTGGGTGGTCCATATCACTAGTTATCTGGCCGGTTCACTATGTTTTCCCGATTCTTAGCATCTCTGATTGTGCTAAATTAGACTGACCCAAGGACTGATTCTCATTTTTTCTAGTTGAATCGACTGAGTCGATCTAATTTTAATAACTATGAATAGGACAACATTTTTAAAATCTAAATATTTCAATTTGATATTATAATTAAAAAGCTAAAAAATAAAATTTTTAACTATTACAATTCAATCTAAATGAATTTTATTTAGAATTCTTTTTCAAATGAATGTCAGATGTTTTCAAGCACCAAATATAGAATTCAATTGAATTTTATATTTTTTGTATTTGAAAAAATTTATAATTAAATTATTTTTATTTTCTAAAATACCTTCAATATAATAAATATAACTACAAAACAAAATCAATATAATAAATATAACTAAACAACAACTTAAAAATAATTAGATTTTATATTTATAATTAATATTAATTTATAAATATAAAAAAAATTAGTTAAAAAGTAAAAAAAGAGAAAAATGTTAGATAGTGAGTAGTAAGAGGAGAGAGAGAATGTAGTAAGAAGAGAGGGATGAGAAAGAGAAAAGCAAAGGAAGAGAGAGAGTAAGAGAGAAGAGAAGAGAAGGAAGAGATAAAGAGAGAGAGAGAGGATAGAGCGAAAGAACATGAATAAAAGAGAAAGCAAAATGATATTTTTCCATAAACCATAATATTATTTTGTTAGTTTTGTAAAATTCATTTAGAAATTTCACTTGATTTAATGAATTTTGATTTAGTTATATTCAATTTTATGGAATTGAATTCGCATAATTGAAATGAATATTTTCTTAAGATTTCAAATATAAATTTTTTAAAAATATGAAATACGAAATAAATTCTACAAAATATTATAAAATTATTTGTTTTAAACATATTAATAGTTTTTAAATAATAGATCATTAATTATCAATTGCTAACACACCAATAATAATCAGTATATATGACTTATCATCAATAATTTATTAAAATTTAACACATGATTACTAACCACCAATAGTTGAATATATATAATCATTAATTAGACCTTGCATTTACATTATGATGAGCAATAAACGTAGCTATTGCCTTTACATTGCAAATACTATACTAGATTCACTCCTAAGAGACAATTAAGAGACTTGGAGGGTTCAGAAGAATACATCTTCAAAGATAACTTGTAACAAGAATCTCCTAAGACTTATCCAAGATGAGGCCACTCCTATGAAAATGTCTCGCCAAGATGCTCATTCATTGGATCATGCCTTTTTTGTGAGGTCCTTAGTCCCCAAACCATAGTAGCTTCACCAGACAATGAGTTAAAGTCCCTCACATGCTCAATCATGCCACAATGTATAGTTATCTGCACTAAAAATTCAGGGTATGTCAGCCATTGGCACACCAAGATAGGGCAAATTGCCATCATGATATTTATCTAAACTGCAAACCTAATATAAGGCAGGTAGTGCAACAATAGGAGCTTGATGCCCCTAGAGCATTGTCTACCCTATGTTGATTAAGCTCCTTGCACACTAATAAGAAGGAGGCACTTGCGTACCAAGTAAATCTCTTTCTATTGATACACATTGTATAAGACAAACATTTTCACCTACCACTATTCTCAACTTCGTTATATAACTTCTCACTCCCTTTTCTCACTAAGAATATTATTCTATCAATATAGATCATCTTCTTTTTTTGAGAACCCTAAGTAATCAAGATACTGACTTGGTATCGGAGAGACCTTACCAAGTCCAAGTTTGGCACTTTAATGCTTGCTTATCCTACAAGTCTAAGAAATCAATCATGGTTTAGGACCAAATAGAAGAAATCCACCATCTCTCTTTGAAAATCTCTAGATCATCACATTATTAAATATTAAAATCCAAAAGTGAGATGTTTTCATATTGCTAATCAATTTTATGAGGTTAAATTACTATTTAGTTTCTAAAATTTATCTTAATTAATAAACACGTCCTTGTATTTTAAAAAATTAGCTAATTGGTTCATCATATTTGATTCATTTAGATTTAACAGTCCTTTCACCCATTTTTCAATCTTTTTTCATCAGTCAACATAGAAAATAATTTTTTATTATATAATATATTTTGTAAACTCTGTCTCTCTCTTTCTTTCTCTGTTTTTCAGTGCTACATCTCTCTTTTCCTTTCAATACCATTGCCATCGTCATCGCTAAGCCAGCCACCATTTGAGGCCTAACTAGTGGCAAAGGCTCACCGCAATTGATGCTGGCTCCTAAAGAGACGATTATCGATTCACAACAAATAGGATTGTCGTTCCCCACCAAACCCAACCATCAGTTTGTTAGTTTTGGTTCATTTTTTCTGGGTTTGCTAGTTTTGCCTTGATTTTGATTCATTCAAATTGAGTTAGTCATCAAAAGATTCATTTAAAAGATTCAACCTGATTTTGTTTCATTCAACCTTAACACATCCCTAGCTTTGTTTGAAATTGGGTTTTTATATATATAAGCTATTTTGGGTTTCTTTCTAGTCAAAACACTATTGACAATTTTTCCTGGGTTTTGTTTCAATTTTTATCCAATTTTGATTTCAATTTTTATAGATCAATTTGGGTTTCTGGGTTCAAATTTGAGAACAAATGTTGATCTGGGTTTTTTTTTCCTAAATTTATTAATTTTTTATTGTAGTGTTGGTAGAAATAGTAAATTAAAACTGAAATGAGGGTTATTTTAATTTTTTTTATATGTAATTAACAGTAAAATTAGATAGAATGATTAATTTACAGTATCAAAATTGAGAGAATAATTAATTAATTTCTCAAATACGTAGATGTCTTTATTAGTTAAAGATAACTTAACAAATCTCATACATTAAATAATAATTTATTTATTTTATTTTTTAAAATAATTTTTCTATTTTGTTATTAACTTATTATCAAACATTTTTCACTTTTTTCAAAAAAATATTTTTCATTGGGTAATTATGATTAATTTTAGAAAATTTTAATAATTTATTTGAAATGAGAAGCTAAATTTAATTTTTTAAAATAAAATAAAATAAATAAATAAAAGCTAAACAACTAAACAATAAAAAAAATGGCAATTATGTGGTCACCATCACACAGTCACGGTCAGCAGAATCCTAAGATTAATAAATATCTTAAAAAAATAAAATAATAAGAAAAAGAAAATTTTGAACAGGCAAAGAGACCACCACCATCACCACGCATCCAAATCTACCTCAAAACACTCAATGAATCTCCACCACAAGAAACTAAAGCCAAACTTGATTCTTTTCTTTTCTCTAATCTAAAGTCATTATTTTGTTTGTTTCTTTTTTAAACACAAAGCTTCCCTTAATCATAGCAATTAGCAACCATTACTTATTAAATCCATTTTCTTTTTTTCTTAAATAAAATAATTATTAATAAATAATTAATTTAACTAAAATAAAATAAATTAATCTATAAATAGATTAAATTGAATAAAAGTAGAAATTTTTGACATATAATTTAAATAACTGGTAATTATATTAAAATATAACTCTTGAGTGAGAATAAAATTTTTACTTTTTCTTATTAAAATTGTTTTTAAGTGAATTTAATTAATCAATGAACATTTATTTCATGGTTTTCAAATTTTAATTACAGTATAATTTTTAAAAAAATTATTCCTTTTATTTTTTATTTTTCATTCTAAAAAATTTATTTTATTTTAATTTATTTTAAATTACAGTATAATTTTTAAAAAAATTATTCCTTTTATTTTTTATTTTTCATTCTAAAAAATTTATTTTATTTTAATTTATTTTAAATTTTTTATTATATTTTAATATTTAATTCATTTAATAATATTAAAATGGATTTTAAATAGCGATATGTTAAGTTCAAACCAATCGGAAGATAAATTTACTTAAAATTTTAATTTATTTAATTTTTATCTGAATTATTAGACTTTTAATTAATGCTAAAGGACAATCATTAATAATAATAATAATATTATTATTATTAATAAAAGAGATTAAATTGTTATCAGTGGACTGAGCACATTTGCACATGGGATGATGACAATCTTTCTGAACCACAATCTGTTGTGAGGTTTATGCGAGTATTTTATAATTTAAAAAAAAATTAATAATAAATAAATTAATAATAATAACAAAAGTTGGATTCCTACACATAAAGGTTGATGTGATGGCCGGCCAAAAACTGAGCATTAGTTTATTTTATTTTGAAGATTAGAAATCTTTTTGCCTGAATTGATGTTAGCAGTCTCTGAATAACAGAGATTCCTCTCTCCCCCACCCTCCCCCCAAGATATTTGTGGAAAAAATAATAAATTAAAAACCATAAATATCCTAGAAACTATTACCATTACGTTGACAGCTAAACAACACTTGAACTAATCCATAAAATGTGGTTGTTATTGAAGGTTAGTCATTCTCAAAAATAATAATAATAATAATAATAATAATAATAATAATAAATGAATGAATGAATAAATAAACGGTTTAGCTAATAATTTTTAATTTAGTGATATTAATATCTCGCATGTGGTAGTTCTAAAAAATATATATATATATATATATCGTGCATGTATTGGTAAGATATTATATTTAATATCATCAAATTATAAAATTATTTATTATTATATAATTATTATATATAATATTATTTATATTAATTAAATTAAATTAATATATAATTATTATTTAATTTTATTAACTTATTTTTATTTTTAGATAATAAAATTAAAATTATATTTAATTGTATATACAAAGATATTTGAATTATTTTTATAAATTTAATAAAAAATAAAAAATAGACGAAACGATTTAATAATCTGACCAAAAAAATTAAAAAATTATTTAATTATTTTCTCAAAAAATAAGGATGAATTAGTCAATTAATTTAAATCTTATGGATTAAACAATAATTTACTATTAATTTAATAAAACTTAAACTAAACAATGAGCCATTGAATGTTAAATTTACATTTAAGTCAAAATTAAATTTATAAAAACAAAAAAAAAAGGTTGAAATGGCGAATTATCATTTACTAAAAGTTTTATTGTTTTCAAAAAAATTAAAACGTATTTTTAAAAATTTATTAGAAATTAATGTCAAATGAATATTATTGCAATTATATATATATATATATATATATATATATATATATATATATATATATATATATGTGCGTGCTTTATAAGCACACAAAATAGGGATGTGATATTGGCACCCTCTTTTTAGTTTTTTTGCATTCTTACTTTCTTTTTCATCATTGAACTTGATTTTAATATCCTTATTGCATTATGTAGATAATAATTTTAATAAAAAATATTTCATTAAATTTTTTTTTATATAAATATATTTAACAAATATATAATTTATATACAAGAAAATATTCTATTAGAAATATAAAGAAAGATTTAAGTGAAATTTTTATTTTTTTAGTTCTCATAAGAAAGGAAGACTTATGTAGTAAAAAAAATAAAGAAGGGATACATATATTTAAAAAAAAAATTATCAAATATAGAGTTTCTGTATACAAATTAAAATAAAATTTTTATTTTTACATATTATAAAATAAATTTCATATTATAAAATAAATTCCTTTTACTTTTTAATTTTTAAATTTCATTGGATCATTTATTCTCTTTTTTTTTTTTTTTTTTTTTGCCAAAGTTGGATCGTTTATTCTTAAGCAAATATCTTTTTAATTTTTAATAAGAAAGATTATTGACCAAATTAAAGTTTAAGTTATAATCCTACTAACATTTTAATATAAGAAAAATTTTAAAATTGTGCTGATTGAAAATATTTTTTAATTATATATTTTACAAAATAATCTTAACAAATCATATATATTTATTAAAATAGAATAAATTATATGATTAAAATAATAAGTAAAGCATCAAGTAGTCATATGCATATTGTTACAAAAAAATATTTTTAAAATTATTATATTATTTTCAAAGTAATCGAGAAGTATTAACACTTTCATTTTTTTTTCATTTGTTTAATTAAATTTCTTGATAATAAAAAAATTGCTTCCAAAATAAAAATTAAATAAAATATAAAAATTAAAAGAAATTTTTTTTTATAACAAGTAAAAATGAAAATTTTTATTATGATATTTTCTTATGTAAATAATTATATATTTATTAAATATAGTTTTTAATATCATATTTTTCTAGAAATTAAAAATTTGGACAACAAATTTATATGTATTAAAAGTAATAATACTAAAGAAATATATAAGAAAAATAAAAATTAAGTCTTCTTTCTTTATAGAAATTATTAACCTTAATTGAATAAGGGAATTTTTAGTCAAAAAGTAATAAAAATACTAAAATTCAAAAGAGAAGTACTTATATTGCCTTCATATAAGTAGATTGTGTTTGAGATTATTATTTGAAGTTAAAAAAGACTTTTTAGAATTTTTTTATTTTATTGATTGATTTTTATTATTTCTTTATAAAATATTTTTTTAAATTAATTTTTAGAAAAAAAATTAATTTATCTATTTCTGTTTAAAAGTGATTTTAAAAAAATATAAAAATTTTATTAAAAAATATTTTTAGGAAACGCAATGCTAATCGAGTTGGTAACGTGCTACATCAAATTTTTGGTATTCATGTAAGTACGATCAAATCCCCTGCGACGTAAATGTTTTAATGGTACAATGCTAGTTTATATAAATACTCAAATATAAAAATATAGAAAAATTAATGTAGTTGTTCGGTTCCAACCGATAACTTTTTCATTTATAATAGTTAATTCGACTCATCTGACAAACTAGCTGTTAAGTGCCCAATTATCTGTTGAATCCCGAAAATCTATTTTAAAGATTTTTCCTATAAATTGATAGCTACTTTGATTTTATATTATATTTGGACTATATTATTCTTATTGAAAATTATTATTAATAAAAACCCGTTTTTCCAAATTAATCTTTATAAGTTCTTTACTTATAATTTTTAAAATTAATAAATAATTATTACAATATTTAAAATAATTATTATATTTGCATTTATAAAAAATAATTACAAACATATTTAGAAATATAAATTTTAATTAATATTTTTTAACATATTAAAATTAAAAATTATAATATATATATATATATATATATATATATATATATATATATATATATATATCAAAAAAAAAATTTTTTAACCGAAAGAATATTATTCATTACTTAATAACTTCCAACCACGCACCACCTATTTTTTTCTACATATTCATACATAATTCATATAAAAAGTAAATTTTAAATTTTAAAAATTTATAAATTAAATATATATATATAATATCTAAAAAAATTATATATATATATATATATATATATATATATATATATAGTCGAGGTCATATCAAATTATATAATTACTCAAACCCCAATTTTGATATAAATTAAAAAATTCACTTTGTTCCTATTTATTAAATAGGGCAGATACCTGCGAACGGATAAAATTATCATTAATATGGTTGTTCCTTTTGATAAGAAGAAGAAGATTGAGAAGAGAAAGAGAATTGAATAATATTTATATGTTCTATATTTTATTATAAACAATTAATTTAAAATATTTTTAATGAACTAATTCAATAAAAGACATTAGTCATTGCTGCTTAGACATCCAAAAACAACTTATTTGACTTTTATTTATAAATAAATTTAAAAAAAAAATTTGTAACTATACAACAATTATTAGATCTCTTAGCAATTATTCCTTGAGCATTTGTTACAAAATTTAGAAATAATATGTTAAATAAGATTAAATAAATTAATTTAGGATTGAGTTGAATGAGAGAAAAACTATCAATAATATTTATAAATGAATGGATGAGTGATAACTACAACCATCAACTATCACAAAAAGTTGAATTAAACAAGCCCAAAATCTCAAATGAATTCACAAAATAGAGACAATATTTGTAACTTGGTTTTAATTGGATTAAAGAATTAAATTGTGTTCTATATATAAATAATCATGTGATTTTGAGATGATACATTTATGTATGAGATTATTTTGTCAAAAAAAAAATCAATTAAATAAGAAAATTTCACATAACGTAGTAAAAGAAAAAAAATTAAATATACCGATACAGATTAAAACAAGAGATACACTTTTAATTTATTTTTTTAACACACTTAATTTATTTTTTAAATAAATTTAGCTCTAATTAAAATTAAAGTAATAATTAACAACTAACAAATATAAATAAAATTAATTAATAAAGTACTTGGAAGGAGTTGGGCGTAGTTTGGCTCATTGATTTCAAGGAAAATTATATTAATCGTCACTTTTTTAACTTTTTTTTTTTTTTAAACACACCATTGTTTTTAACATTATACAAAAATGCTCATTTTTTTTTTAGGTTTTCAAAAATATCCCTTTTTATATATATACTTATAATATACATTTGATGCTATATTTTTCTATAAAAATAATATATTTTTAGTATACATCTGATGTCAAAAATATACCAACAATATACAAATATTTGATACCATTTTTTCCATAGAAATAATATAAATATGATATACCAAAAATATACATTTGATGTACAAAAAATATACATTTGATATATAATGATATACATTTGATTTACTAATGATATACAAAATTTCTGAAAAAATTTTTTCGTCGCCATTAATAGACATAAACGGTCTCTGATAAGTCGAATTTTCATACTAGAGGACGCTTTCAGTTTCATAAAACTGAAAATGTCCTCAAAATGCTCTAATTCCCTCTAATTTAGCCGGATTGATGCGAAAAAGTTTATAATAATAATTTTTTGATGAGTCTTGTTCTCTTTCTATCGGCAATGAAACTAGGTATTCTTGGTTTTAAAATAAAGTTTGAGATTCAAGAAGTTGATTGCAATTAATATCACTGTCATTAGTCGTCGGAGTTGGCCGAAAAAAGGAAAAGAAATTTCGGCCGAAATTTTTATTTTTGAAAATGTCAACATACAGTTACCAAATACCAAAAATAATATCACCAATAAATTCCTTAGGTCCAAAAATTTTAGAAAGAAGTATTTTCTCTATTTAATGAGTATTGAAATAGGTCATTAGAGTTTCGCCGAAATTTTCTCTTTTCTATTAATATTAAGAAAAAATAAGATATTTTTGAAAATAAAAATTTTAAAAAATACATTTATAAAATAAGGATACATATATGAAAATATTTTTTTTTAGAGTAGTTGTGTAGAAACCCCTTGATTTTATTTTAGGTTATGAGGCTATAGGGCATAACGCGAAGAAATATATAGCTCGCAATATTGAGTTGTGCATTAATCAAGTAACAACCATACTTGAGGTACCCCACACTAATGAGGTTGGTTTATGGGCTTTATTATATACAGAATTAAGAATAAATAAGTGTGTGAATATTTATCTCTTAAAGAATCCCCAATACTTTAATTAAAGCTTTAACAGTCAATTTGGTAGGTAGATTCATAAGTCATATGATTAGTTATAATGATATGATTAATTAAACCATAGGATAAATAAGTCTAAACATTATTTGATAAATAAATATTAATTCATGGGATTAAATAATTATACTTTTATAATTTTTTGTTTGGTAACATAGACTAGTGAATAGGATTGATTAAAAAAATATTTCAATTACTTAAATACCCTTTAAAACTTATATCTATATATATATATATATAATCACGTTTTCCTTTTTTTTTTTTTTTTTTTTGTCTTCTATTAGAAAGAAAATGATACCTCTCTTCTTCATAGAAAAAATAAAAAAATTAAATAAAAATAAAGAGCAAAAAAAAAAAAAAACGATGAATGATTACGTTTCAGTTAAAGGAGAAAAAGGATTACATAGAAATAAAATATAAAATGGAGGCTATTTTTGAGATAAAAAGAATAAAAAGCAAGGTTATTTTAGGTATAGAAATTTCATAGAGAATGAAATTAGTAATCCCACAAGAATGAGATTACTAAAGACAGGGGAGAGCTAGGTATTAGCTAAAACTGATCTCATGAGTTTAGTAAACATTGGGATTAGTAAGCTCAATTTAAAACTTTTTACCAAACAAAGTGTTATTTACTAATACCTTTGCTTAACAATCCAATCTCTTATACCAAATGAACTGTAAAAGTTTGGTCTTTAAGGTAAATCACTTGAAAATACAATTGTATCACCATCCTATTTACTGCTGATTTGTTATTTATTTGAATTTATAGAGCTTTACTTCTTGTTGCTTATATGTATGTCTTTTGTATTTTATCTATTCTACACTTTATGTAGGATACATATATATGCGTCTAGGTAACTACATTGCAGTTACTAACATATATAGATAATATAGATAACTTCAATTTTTTTTATTTTATAATTAAAATGGATTCAAGTGAATTTGTCATGGGACAACTCGATCCAAAATTTCAATAAAATTTAGGCAAAATACATTATTAAGCGCTCAAACTTTTACCATTTTAATTATTAAATCCCTATAGATTTATTTGTTCATATTGAACTCTCATACTCTTGTTTTTTAACATATTGGAAGATTTTTTAACTGAGTTAACAGAACGTGAGAAACAAACAAATCGTGAATACAAGTTGAACTAACTAGATATAATGGTTAGAAAAAGAAGAAGAAGAAGAAGAAGAAGAAGAAAACACTGCCGTAATAGGAAGCATATATGAGAAGCTCTCAAACTCTTCTCATTCATCTTTTTCACCTCACCTCATCTCTATGAAATTTCTTAAATGTTCTTATAATGTACAATTAGCGTAATGATCCAGAGGACCTTAGCCATACTAGACTGTAGATAAAGAATTAAATTGAGAAATAAGTGCTCTCAACAAATCAAAGCAAATCTCATACAAAAGCACACTTCCTTCAATTCTCCGTCAGCAAATCAGTAGCATGCCACGCGGGCTTATTAGCACTTTAGGTGTTTTTTTGTAAAATATTTATCATTTTAGATATTTTTTAAAAGTATTTCTAATTTTAAATAATTTTAAAAATTATTTCAAAAAATAGGTGTATAAATGCATAGAGTGGCATGCAGTCCGCTGGTTCAACCAGCGAACAGCAGCACTTTAATCTTTTTTTTTTAATTTATATATATAAATAATTTATTGTAAATATATATAAATAATAGAAAAATTAGATAATTAATAAAATAATTAATATTAAAATTTTAAGAGGAATATTATATTTTATATAATAAATAATTGAGTATATAATATAATTAAATGAAGTGTATAATATTAATTATTTTTAATATTAATTATGAAAAATTAAATAAAAGTGTATAAATAATTGAGTATATAATATAATTATTATTTCAAATTATATTTTTTCTAAATTAATTAAAATATTTGATTAGTACTATTTTTTCTTAAATTATTTTATTTTATTTTATTTGGAACACATACATAATATTTAGTACTAAAGTTTAATATTTTTAAATTTTACATAAAGTAGTAAAATATTTTAAATAATTAAAACATAACAATGTTATGTTTTAATTGTTAAAACATTCTTAAATTTTACATTGTTATGTTTTAATTATTTAAAATATTTTGCTACTTTATGTAAAATTTAAGAATATTAAATTCTAGTACTAAATATTATGTATATGTTCCAAATAAAATAATTTAGGAAAAAAATAGTACTAATCACATATTTTAATTAATTTAGAAAAAATATAATTTGAAATAATAATTATATTATATATTCAATTATTTATAAACTTTCATTTAATTTTTCATAATTAATAATAAAAATAATTAATATTATACGCTTCATTTAATTATGTTATACACTCAATTATTTATTATATGAAATATAATATCCCTCTTAAAATTTTAATATTAATTATTTATGAATTATCTAGTTTTTCTATTATTTATATATATTTACAATAAATTATTTATATATATAAATAACAAAAAGTAAAAAATATATATTGCTGTTGTCCACTGGTTGAACCAGCGGTTGCAGCAGTCCACCGGTTGAACCAAACATTCTTAAATTTTACATTGTTACATTTTAATTATTTAAAATATTTTACTACTTTATGTAAAATTTAAGAATGTTAAACTTTAGTACTAAACATTATGTATATGTTCCAAATAAAATAATTTAAAAAAAAAAGTACTAATCACATGTTTTAATTAATTTAGAAAAAATATAATTTGAAATAATAATTATATTGTATACTCAATTATTTATAAACTTTCATTTAATTTTTCATAATTAATAATGAAGATAATTAATATGATACACTTCGAATAATTATATTATACACTCAATTATTTATTATATGAAATATAATATTCATCTTAAAATTTTAATATTAATTATTTTATGAATTATCGAGTTTTTCTATTATTTATATATATTTACAATAAATTATTTATATATATAAATAACAAAAAGCAAAAAAAAAAAAAAAAAAAACAAAACAAAACAAAACATTGTTGCTGTCCGCTGGTTGACCCAGCAGACAATAGCAGTCCGCTAGTCACTCAACACCTAAATTTGAAATTATTTTTTAAAATTATCTAAAATCAGAATTACTTTTAAAAAATATCTAAAATAATAAATATTTTACAAAAAATTTCTAAAATGGTAAAAGGCCCCATGCCCCACACATGATTTATCATTTGCATGATGCTCTTGAACATTCGTTGATGGTTGAATTGAAAATGCACATAAAAAAAAAAGAATTAACCAAAAAAAATTAAATCATTACACTAGCTTAAAAAAGGCAATTACCCTAAAATATAAAGGGATAAATGAATTACTTCCAAGTCAGTGAATCAGTTGGCAGCTCTAATAAGTTGGTGGTATACTAGTTAGCATTTTTTTCATTTTAATGAAACTAAAATTGATTAATCTAATGAACAACTAATTAAGCAATTGAAGAATAAAGTAAAATAAAGAGAAAAGCATATCTAGATTATTACAGCAGGTCTTGAGAATTTTGGATTGGCGCATGACAAGACGTACCTTGCTCCTCTTTCCTTCTGCTGGTACCCTTCTTTATCAAATCGATAAAGTTTTGGTTTCCTGTTAGAAATAAAGGTTATTAAGAAAAACCATGTGTAGATGAAGCTAGTCCCTACAGATTTGGGATGGCATCTTCACCTTCCTTGCCGGTGGAGATGACCACCTCTTCAAGCTTTATGATTGGGGCAACCTGAGCGTCGGTGTCCTCATCTTCCCCCTTGCTGATGTGGTCTATTCTTCTTCTTCAGAGAGGTGAGGTAAGAGTGATGAATAGGAGAGTTTAAGAGATCATGATAGGGTTTGTGAGTTTTTAGAATGACAACGTTTTCTTCTTTGTTTTAGGTAGTGTTTGGTAAATGGGTGGAAAATAAAAGGAAAGAAAATAAGAGAGGAAAATGTCTTGAAATTTGTGAATCTTAATTTTTTTAATATTTTGGCACAAAAATAAAACATTTTCCACCTATTTTCCTTCTATTATAGGAGGAAAATAAGTGGAAAATGCCTTGAAATTTGTGCTAAAATATTAAAAAAATTAAAATTCATAAATTTCAAGGCATTTTCCTTCTTTGCTTTCCACCCATTTCCCAAACATACCCGTAATTTTTTTTTCTTAATCAACATGCTAGTCAACTCAACTTATCTAGTAAGCTGATCAACAAATGTTCACGCGCTTCACGAGCATGTTTCTCACATTCTATTAGCTCAGTTAAAAATTCCTTTATTGTAGTGAAAAATAAGAGCCTAATGCTCAATGTGGACAAATAAATTTATAGGAGTTTGATAGCTAAAATGGTGAAAATTTAATGGCTTAAGAATGTGTTTTGTCTATAATTTATGATCATTCAAATGAGATTCTAAAAGATACAATACCATGTTTAGTTATAACATTTTTAATATACAATAAGAATATATGTAATTTGTGTAATTTTTTAATTATATATATATATATATATATATATATATATATATATATATATATATATATATGATTGTCAAACATGTCAATATTATTAAGGATAAAATACTATTTAATTCCTGAAATTTATTTAAAATAGTTATTTCGTCTATGTAGTTTAAAAAAATCACTATTTAGTCTCTGAAGTTTCATTTCATTATAAGAATTAGTTCTTTTGTCTATTTTTTTACATTTTTTGTAAAAGAAATTAAAATATGATTATAAAAATAATAAAAATAAGTTTAAATCCCAAAATCACCCCTCCACACCTATCTTCCTTGTGTGACAATTGCTAGTTTCTAAAGCCATTTCTCTTTTCACACCACTAAAAAGCAAAGTTGGGTTGCGATTGGTGATGCAAGAGACCACCAAAGCACCTGAACGAGCTATGACAGCAACGAGCAAAGGACCATG
Source organism: Reutealis trisperma (assembly GCA_947687605.1). Lineage (NCBI taxonomy): Eukaryota > Viridiplantae > Streptophyta > Magnoliopsida > Malpighiales > Euphorbiaceae > Reutealis > Reutealis trisperma. The sequence continues at coordinate 417,289 of CANTUT010000472.1, forward strand.
CTGATTGATGGCTGCCAAAAGGCTAACTAAAACAACCAACTGACAAAGAAACCCACTTGTGCCATCGTCGCTTCAACCACGTGCGAATAGAATCGCAAATTCAATCTTTCTGGCAACCATAGTTTTTGCATTATAAAATTCATCCATGAGGTGCTCAAGTTCGATCTTTATGTAATTTCTCTAGAGGCACTTATTTATGCTTAGTGCTTGAGAATATGATAGTTTCCTTTAGGGATAACAATGGGGTGGGGAATCCCTGTTTTCCATGGGAATTTACCCTGAATGGGGCGGGGATTTCCTGATTTTTATCCCCATAGAGGTGTGGAAGGGGGATATTACTTCTCCGTTAGTGGAGACGGGGGAAGGATGGGGAATGTATTCCCCACCCCATGGAGATCCCCGTTCCCTTCCCCATAGGGACCCGATATTATGTTTACATGATTATTCTATATATATATATATATATATATATATATATATATATATATATATATATATATATATATATATATATATATATGTATATATATATAGATATATATATATATACGTATATATATATATAGATATATATATATACGTATATATATATAGATATATATATATATATGTATATATATATAGATATATATATGTATATATATGTATATATATATATGTATATATATATATGTATATATATATATGTGTATATATATATATATATATATATATATATATATATATATATATATATATATATATATATATATATATATATATATATATATATATATATATATATATATATATATATATATATATTAGAGTTTTTAATTTTATCACTCACTCTTTATAATTTTTTCATATTATGACAACTTTGAAAGATTTTAAATTAGATTATTCATCTCTTTATACTTTGTGTGTTCGAATATATTAATATTTTCTTCTATTTATTCTTATTTTTCAACTATTATTTATGAATTATATATATATACTCATAAGGTTTAATTTAAAGATATTGAAATCAGTTTGAATCTAATTAAAATTTAAATTTTTTATACATTATATTTCATTATCTAAAACTTATAAAATTGAAAGGAGATAAAACAAAGTAAAATTTTTAAGTAGGGAATGGGGATCCCTATGGGGATGGAGATGGTGATGGGGGATGGTACCCCCGCCCCCATCCCGCCCCGTTGCCATCCCTAATTCCCCTCACTTCTTGTTTTGACTTTTATTTGTTGGTTCTTCAAAAAACTCTATGATAAGTTTTTCTTTCTTGAGAAAAAAATTTCTCTATGATAAGTTGTTTTAAAGTTCTCCATTCAATATTTTATTTCAAATACATATTAGCAACAATTCTCCGCAAAAATTAGTACCTTTTTTTTTATTTCTATTTTACTTTTAGGAATTGGCTTAGTTGTCAGTTAAGGGAAATGCTATGTGACAAAAACTCAAGGATAACTTTAAAGCTAGATTTTGCTTTTAAATGAAAGTTTCTGGGCCTGTGGAAAGTAGGGATTACTTTTATTTGAACTACTAAACTTGCTTTCTGAAAAAAAAGGGAAACTTTCATTTCTTAATTAGAAAAAATAAGTTGTTATTATGCTCTTTCCTGCAAATGCAATCATTTTAATTTTTTATGTTTTAAAGTGGCTTTACTCTGTCCTTGGTAATGACAATTAAGGTGAAAGTGGCATTATGAGTCTAATAGGAATGATTAATTTTAATCCTTTTCTCTTTTATGATCTTTATCATTAATGTTCTGCTAATCAAAGCATAAATGAAACACTTGAAAGAAACCAGAGAACAGTTATATATATATATATATATGACACTGATTTGATCGTCGGAGGATCATCGCCAGGCGAAGGGCCTGGCTCTCTCCTGACTCTTCTTTATTTCTTTGCAGATCTACATCACAAGGCCCAATTAGGAAGGTCCAGCCCATGTCCCTCTATCTTGATCTTACACTGATATAAAGAAGAGTCAGGAGAGGGCCAGGCCCTTCGCCTGGCGATGATCCTCTGACGATCAAGTCAGTGTCACACTATTACAGGGACTAGAGAGAAAAATTTTCCCTTGGCCTAAGAATATGTCTTTTTGTGAGAAAAAGGGTATGAGAAAGTGTAGAGATCCATCTACCTGAATTCCATGTTGTTCTTTTCCTTTTGTATGACTCCATATAAGATAAAGCTAACACCACTTCATGAGGAGGGGTGTTTTCTAGCATTTAGTCCCTTCGACTGGCATGGTAGGTGTAGAGATAATGGGCGCATGTTCACTGTCCTATCCTTATAAATGCTTGGTCAGAGCTGTGTCAGGATATAGGGTGAGCCGTCTGAGCAGGTGTCTTTATGTCAGTTGATATGGCATCTGTGCCATAAGCTTTGGACCTAACTTGTTCAGTAGGTTACTTGTGAGTGAAGCGAAGTAAGTTCCCAGAGAGCTTCTAGGCTTAAGGCATATATGGGCCTGGAGGCCGCTAGGATTCGACCAGTGGGCTTCGACCGTTCTTCTAGGGTCTTTGGAGACCTAGAGCGATTATGGGCCTTTAGTCTAAGAAGCCTATTAGCAATATAAGAGCCACTTTTGTCCTTTATTAGGGCCTCCCCTTGTTTTACTAAGGCGAGAGGAAAGGGTTAAGTTTTCAGTAAAACAATTTACCATAGTAGTTACATTGTTTAAAGGAGCACGGGTCGAAGAGATTATCTTCACATTGAAGGGAGAACGTATCCTTTTGCTCTTCTAGCTTTGACAAGCAATTCTGTGAGGAGTTTATGCCGCGCAGGTTTAGAGGCCTTCACTGAATATGTGTCATTTGATCATTTGATTCATATCATCAGAGGGTGGCTTTCGTCTGGACGAAAGGACTTGATTGGTTAAGACCATCTTTCACTTGGGTGACCCATGTTCTGCCATGTGCTCTTATGAACGGTTGAATTTTCCATAAGTTTTAAATTTTAAACTGCCATTTAATGCTCCTAATTATTAGGATGATGGTTACCAAGGAGGCTCTTCTTATATATATCCCTTTGGCTTCTCACTTTAGAGCTCCTCAACCTTCTGATTCTCTGCTTTCTCTGTGTCTTTACTTCTTTCAACCTTCAACTTTCCTTCATTTTTTCTTTCATTCCAAATGGCTCCAAGGAAGGAAAATATCCGCAGAAGGGATTAGGTTAGCTCTACCCAGTACCAAAATATTTTAGAAGAGGAATGGGGAAAAATTGCCCCTTTTAGCAAGACATATGAATTCTTGGCCTTCGGCCAAAATCTGGAGGGTATTAGTCGATTCTTATTCCATCATGCTGAAGCTCAGGAAAAGGTCTACTCCAGTGACCCTAAAGCTGCTCTCCCCAAAGATAACCATCATTACATCATCTTTTATCACCAACTAGAGGTTGGTCTTCTTTTTCCCCTAATCGACTTCAAAGTTGAGTGCTTCAATTATTTTAGAGTGAATCTTATGATGCTGACTCCAAATTCCATAAGGGATATATAGCTCTTTGAGGTTTTGAGCTTCGCCTACAACATTCGCCCCTTCGCTCGCCTATTCTAGTGTTTTTTCAGGATCCAGAGTGCATAGAGATCGCCTGGCGTCTATATGACTTCTGTGAAGCCTTGGCAAAGTCTCTTCTTTTAGGAAGGAGAACAAGGTAAAGGATTGAAAGGGCAAATTCAGCATGGTGGAGGTAACTAATGGCCTTGGTGATAGATCTCCAGGGTTTGGCCTACCTGGCCACTTTTTACATCTGATAAAAGGCTTGGCTGACTGGCCTAACAGGTTTACCAAGGAAGAGAAGGCAGACCTGAGGACCTTAGTGTTTCAGGGTTACATCTACAACTTTGAGAGAATGATGACCTCCTTCTACGCGAAGGACAAATATGGTCTTCCTACTCCCATGCTCTTATTGAGAGACATAAAAGGTAATCCTTTAATTATACACCAGAGCGTGATTGATGAAAGATGATAAATTGCTAACTCTGTCGTGGTTGTTATTTTGATTGCAATGGAGGCTAAAGATCCTGGGCATTACTAGGATATTTTGAAAGAAACAAAAGGGGTTCTCCGAAGACTCTTCAGTGAGAAGGTCGAGCTTCCAGTTCTCAATCTTTTTATAAGGAGGCTTTGGACCTGTACCTCTTACAGTTCCCAATCCAAACCAGCGAAGATACATAGAGAAAAGCAGGTGAAGCGCATTCTTACTGGGCAGGGTTTGGCTACTAGAACAGAAGAGATTGAGGTAAGTGAGGTGAACATGAAGTCGATCCGTATCGTTTGAATATGACTTGTTAAGGCTTTTGATCGTTCTATTCCTATTGTGCAAAGAGGAGTCTCTTTGTCTTAAGCTATAACAATTACCACTAAGTCCACCACCCAGAGAGGAATTTTAATCTCTGGGTATGCCAGGGCTCCTCCTCCTCCATCCCCACCTCTTCTTGCTGGCAATAGAGGGAAGGGAAAACTTCCACCTCTTCCTCCAAGGTTGAAGGTGAAGGGACCTCCAGTCCCTAGCATTTTTGACACCGTTGCTCATTCTTCTTAAGGGGCGGAGCAATTGGCAAACTTGAGAAAGCTTTGACGGACGTTCCTAATGTCAAGTTCGAGGCACGTCTGGTAAAGATGGTGAAGGATTACAATGCCCCAGAGATTGAAGCAGGGGTAGATAACTTTTGCCTTCCTTCTATATCCTTTCCTTTGTCTTCTAGAGATCCCTGAGTCATTAGAGGGAGCCGTTTGAGGTGGTCCAAGAAAGTTGTGCTTAGGAAACCTCCTAGTATTGAGGAGCTTGAGGCTTGGGAGAAGTTTGTTGAGGAGCAAAGGATCTCATTTCCTGATCTAGCCATCCTCAAGAAGCTTTTTCCCTTGCTTATTAAGATGGTGGTTAAGGGGAAGACCTTTGTCTTCAGCGGCAAATTCCCACCTTTTATTTGTTGTTTTTGTCACTCATCGTTTGTTTGTTTTTATTTGAATTTGCTCTTTTTCCTCCAATTCCTATTGGCAAATTGGACGCCATTATTCTAAAGCCTTCTTTTGAGGCCCCCTTAGCCGTTGTTATTTCTATGGCCTCTGAGGTTATGTGACCCCTTAATTTTACACCCTTAGCATCCAACCACAGTCCTAGCACTTGTTGAATTTAACTCATTGCATGGAGCTATAACGGTGGTCCCGCTAACCGATTAGCGAGCAGGGGTTCGGGGGCGCTAGAAAATTTTTTAGACTTTATTTACATTGCCACCAAACATCCAAATTTCCTAAACTCTATATCAACAACCAATCTCTTAAAAAAAAAATCTCAAAAATCGTGCCAGCGCCATGTGGCGTGGGCGCCGCATCAGAGCTGTGCGACACCGCATGCCCTTTGTGCAACGCGCCACAAATGTTTGATGTGGTGCCGCACAGGCCTAGTGCGGTGTCGCACCAGGCCCTACGAGCTCTGGTCCCTGTAGGCCCCACTTGCGCAGAAAATGACTTTTTTTTATCCCTTTTAGTCCAATTTTCGATCATTTCTAGCCCTATTCCTCATGGTCTTTTCACATTTTCATTACCTAAACTACCCTCACTCACTTTTCCTATAAATACCCACCTTCACTTCTCATTCCAGGACACCTCTTGAATTTGAGTAGATTGCTATCCTCAAATTGCTCTCTTCTTCTCCCTTCAATCACTCTCTAATTAATTAATTAATCTTTTTAATTAATTAATTAACTCACCCTAACCAAGTTAATTAATCTTTTTAATTAACTAAAACTCTTTCTTAATTAATCAATAAATTAATTAATTAATTAATCTTTTTAATTAATTAATTAATCACTCTTTTTTCAAAAATAATTCATTTTTCCAAAATCAAATTAATCATTTTTCTTAATCCACTTTTTCATCCAAATTAATTAATTAATCTTTTTAATTAATTAATCCATCCATCCTTTCCATCATATTAATTAATTAATGATTTTAATTAATTAATTAATCTTCCAATCCATCCAATCACCCGGTCCCGATAAAATAGAACTTCGGTCCAGTAAAACACTTTGCCCACCAAAAGTCAAGGTATCAACCTTTTTCCTTGCTTTCAACACACCCAAACCAAAGTCAATCTGATCAACTTCTAAGAACGAACTACGTGGGTTTTGATCCCCATTCAATGGGATACATAGGCACATTTGGAATCTAAATCCAAACCTCAAATCTAAATCCCAATCAATCTCTTTTTCCTTTTTTTAATTAATTTGTGAATGTTTTATTCTCACCATTCATTCATATTTTGCCATATTCATGTATCTTCTTTAAAATCATCTTATAAATGTCATTCATAAAATCCAATTTTCAAGTCAAATTAAACTTAAGAGCCAAATTTTGATTATTTAAAACCAAAAACCTAGTCCTTGAGCTCAACTTGGTTTGAGGCTAGTGATTTTATCCATGGGCAAATTAAATTAAAAATTGATGAATTGGAGTCAAATGGGTTTTTCCTTAGTTTTCCCATTTAAAAATAAATTAGGGTGGTGACTCCCAAAAATCATTTTTCAAAATCAACCAAATCCAAACCCAGGGTTCCATCGTGAGTCTAAACCCGAATGAGCATCTCGGTTCTCTCTAGCGAACCAGGCCGGTGCTCGGGCAAGGCCTCACAGGTGACGGTAGAGCTTCTAGTTGATGCTGCTCCCTAAAAAGTTGAGGCTCTGAAGGAACCTTTAGTTGCTACTTTGACTGGGGTTTGGCAGAGGTTGTTACTACTACTGCTTATGAGATTTTTCCTCTTCGTCTATCAAAGAAGAAGTTGACTGTGGGAGATTTCCTTTACAGAAAAAGACCTGCAACTGCCACTTCATCCTCTACTACTGCAATGGATGTTAGCTCTACCTCAGAGACCCCCCGGCTAGTAACAGTGGTGGAGGTACCTCCACCTGCCAAGAAACAAAGGGTAAAAGAACCCGCTAAGGTGATCGTAGTAAACATCATTCCATTTAAAGGGGTTGTTGCCCTTGCTGATGCCCTTTTGGCTTCTGTCCCTTCTGTCGCTGTGATGGCCTCCCTACCCTTTTTGCATTCGACCCCCACACCTCTTTTTGGATTAGTGGCGAATACTTTTGCCAAGCAGGAAGCTCTGCTAGAGAAGGTACATTTACTTCTAATATGACTACAATTTTCAACTGTATTTCAGTTTCTTGATTATTGTTATTTGTTTGTTGTAGGCAGTTCTTGATTCCAAAATTCTGAGGACTGACTTCAGTCTGCTGAGGGATCATTATGAAGACGCTAGGTGGGCTGCAAAAGAGAGGAAAAAGCTATGTTCTAGATTAGAGGAGGAGCTGCGTTTTGCCGAGGCGAAGATAGAGGAAGCAGAGGCACAGGCCAAGGTCCACGATGAGGTTTGCTTAAGAGCTGAAAGTGAGGCTAAGGCCTTGGCTAAGGTAATAGCTATTAAAGATAAGGCCATTGCGAATCTGAATGCACAGCTAGATGAGCTGAAAAGAGCTAATATAAAGCTTGCGAAAGAGATTGAGGAGATTCCTTTACTTCAGGAGAATTTGAAAAAGACTCAATAGGATCTCTGAGTCACTGAGTTTGGATATAAGTAACCTTCTGATAAGGCTAAAGCTACGCTAGATAGGGCTAAGTAGGCTAAGGAAGGTCGAGGAAAGGCTGTGAGGGACTTTATGTAGTTTAAGAGCTTCGATGACATCATCACCTGTCATACTTACAAGGTGGCCACCAAATACTACAATAACGCTCTTCGTGATGTAGCAGAGCATTTTCCAGGCATGCTACAGGTGGTAGCTGAATTGGATGTTGCCGAAGAACCTCCAGCTCTTGATCTCTCTGAATTCCAAGAATCTGTCCCAGAGGGGGACGAGAGCATTCCTAGGCCTGAGGATTTTCTTACTTGGGAGAAAGATGCTATGGTTTTGTCTCCTATCTTGAAAACATCTAGTGAAGGCGAAGAGGAGCGGAGCCTCAACCAGCTAAACCCCTCCCCCCTAATTTGCTAGATTCAACAAATGATCCGCCTTCACCTCCTACTATTACAAAAGCTTCCACTGTCTTCCCTGAGGCTTCTCTAAATGATCCTCTATTCTAAAGTCTTTCAATTCTTTTCATTTTTGTATCTTTATTATAATTTTTTTTGTACATATTTTTACATGTGTAAAATGTAAATACATTCTTTTTGTTTTTGAAATAGAATAATACAATTTTTGTACCTTCAATGTGTGTTGTTTGCACATTTTACTTGTTCTTCATGACTTAGGAATTTCTATAAAGGACTTTAAAAATTACTCAATGAGTTGAGTTGTCCCCCTTTCCCCCCGCGAAGAAGTACCTTTGTTTAGGAAAGAATTCTTTACTTGATGGGTTAATCTCATCTTTGGTTAGGCATTCTTCCCTAGATTTGTCAGGACTTCTAGGATTGCCACCTTAACTGTATTGCCATTCGAGTCGAAGCTTGAAAGCATTCATTACGTTTTCCCTTAAAGAAGTTCATCTCACTCTTAGTGAGGAACATTAGTCTCACTCTTGGTGAGGAATCGCGCCTAGATTTACTACGGCTTTCAATTTTTCCTTTGAGGAATTCATCCCACTCTTGGTAAGGAGTTGTGCTTAGATTTACTAGGGCTTTAGGCTTCCCCTTAGAGAAGTTCATCTCACTCTTGGTGAGGCTTCGTGTCTAGATTTATTAGGGCTTTCGGCTTCTCCTTGGAGAAGTTCTTCTCACTCTAGGAATTCATCCTATTCTTGGTGAGGAGTTGTGCCTACTAGGGCTTTAGGCTTCCCCTTAGAGAAGTTCATCTCACTCTTGGTGAGGCTTCATGCCTAGATTTACTAGGGCTTTTGACTTCTCCTTGGAGAAGTTCTTCTCACTCTTGGTGAGGCTTCGTGCCTAGATTTACTAGGGCTTTCGCATACAGTTATAGCATGCTTTGTTGAAGGCTGCTTTGATGTAGATATCTTTGAATTTAGAATCTTGAGACAATCTGGATATCTATTATTATTGTCATTAATAGTACATCTTGAGATGTTGAATGTTCTAAGTATGAGGAACTTCAGCACCTTCCATGGTTATAAGTTTGTATGTACTAGGACCTATGACTCTCTTCACTTGAAAAGGTCCTTACCATGTGGGTGCGAGCTTGCCCATACCTTCACTTTTTCTCGTGGCTTCTAAGAATCTCATCACTAGATCTTTTAGCCAAATACTCTATGCTTGACTTTTTTATTGAAATGATTAGTAGCTTGCTGCTTGCAATTAGCCATTCGAATGCTGGCTAAGTCTCTGAGTTCTTCTAGGAGTTCCAGATCAATTCTTCTAGCTTGATCATTGTCTTCGTCCCTACAATAATTGACTCTTCCACTGGGAAGGCCTATATCCATAGGGATTATCGCTTCCGTGCCATAGGTCAAACTGAATAGAGTCTCTCCTGTAGATTGCCTAGGAGTAGTCCTGTATGCCCACAACACATGGTGTAGTTCGTCTGCCCAGCTTTGACCATACCCGTCTAACCTCCATTTAATGCCTTATAATATAGTTTGATTTATCACTTTCGTCTGGCTGTTTGTTTGAGGATGGGCTATAGATGAGAAATGTTACTTGATCTGAAGCCCTGAACAAAAGGATATGATATTAGCATTATCAAACTATTTTCCATTGTCGCTAACAAGTTGGTATGGGATACCAAATCTGCACACAATGTTCCTTCACAAGAAGTTGATTACTTTTTCGATAGTGATTGTGGCTAAAGCTTCAGCTTCAACCCATTTGGTGAAGTATTCAACTGCTACTAAGAGGAACTTTCTTTGTCCTGATGCCGCTGGAAAGGGTCCTACTATGTCCATCCCTTATTTGGTGAAGGGCTAAGAGCTGGAAATAAGGGCTTGTTCCGATGCTAGGACGTGCTTTCCATTATTCAATTTCTGGTATGAGGGGCATTTTTTGGTGAATACTATGGCTTCATCTTTCATTTTTGGCCAACAATACCCCTATTTGATTACTTTCTTTGCCATCATCTTTCCACTAATATACATTCCGCAAGATCCTTCGTGTATTTTTTGAAGGGTGTATTCAGTTTCGCTCGGTCTTAGGCACTTTAACCAAGGTAAGGAGTAGACTCTCTTGCATAGGTTCCCGTTGTGTAGGGAGAAATGAGCACTCTTTTGTTTAATCTTTTTGGCCTCCTTTTCATCTTTAGGTAACTCTCCCTTTTTTAGGTAGAGTTTAATAGGATCTATCCAACATGGCTCTTCTTCAACTTCCATGACCTCTTCCCTTTCTCTAATGCTAGAGGAGGTCCAAGAACCCTATGAACCCTTAAATTTGCACCTCCAGACAACTGGCACTCGATTATGAACCCATAGAATCAAACCGAGCTTAAATTATATCTGAAACGGGTGAGAACAAAGTAAAAAAGGGCATACAAAGGCACAGGGACCGCACAGGGTGGTTCATGATAGCACAGACCCTGTGCGAAATAGCACAAAGGCTGTGCAAAATCGCATAGGCTCTGTGCAGAATTGCACAGGTCCTGTGCGGTTACACTATGCTCCCATGGGTCTAGTACGGTCTAGAAGCCTCCGTCTGTGGTTCCTGAAGCGTCTTATGCAGTTTTGTGTCTTGGGAAGCGAATCTCACATTAAAAATTCATCATTTTTGCTCCCAAATCTCTCTCTATAAAAGCAATACCCCCTATCTCATTTCCACACTCAGAATTGCTTAATCAAACTAATTGATTTCAAAGCAATTAACATTTTTTAAGGTTTGGTTCGAAAGGAATGAACTTTTAGTTTAAAGTTTTATTTTATTTTATTTTGTTAGGGTGGTCGTTTCGAGGTAGCTATCCTCAAACCAGTCTGAGGAGGTCCTAATAACACCATCCGAGTCCCTGTTTTAAGGTTGTCGTTCTACCAAGCTGAAAAGGTGGAATTGCAATCCGGTCATCCGCTTCATCCGCCCAACGTCCCCAAGTCTCGTCTTCATAAGGTAACTATTTTCTTGTTTTCTTATTTTGGTTTTGTTTTAGTATTTCTTTTGCTTTATATTACTCTATTTGTTTGCTTTGTTATTTTCTTTAGGATTGTTTAGTTTATTCTTTTCGTTTATTATTTCTTTGCTTGGCATGTTTTATCATTTTCTTTCATTATTTTGAGGCATGTTGATTAGAATCTGATTTAGTCAACTAGGTTAACAATTTGAATTGTTGCATCGACTTGTTAATTAAAACCTGACCTAATTAATAACTCAGTAATCAATCAATCTAATTTAATCAATCAATTCACATTTCAATCAATGAACTGAAACATGATAAAATGGTTAGGCTAAACTAACCCTTTCGCAACAAGGGCGAACTATATGGATTTTAATTCCCATTCAAAGGGATACGTAGGCTTGCTTGTTTAAAGCATCAAATCCAATTTAAATAAACAATAATCCTTTTCTAGTATGTTACTTTATGAATTATTTCTTTTCTTTGCGATATTTACTTCTAGTTTATTTTCTTTATTATAATATTGACTTTGTCTTTCTTTTGTAGTATTTTTCTTTAGTAATTATTGTAGAATAATTTGGGGAATGTGTGACTTCCTTAGAACCCATAAGAGCTAGAGGAAGTATCCCCTATTTTGGTTTTGAATTGTAAATTTAATTCATTTACTTTATTACTTTAGCGCTTTGGATTGAATGTTTATTTATTTGTTTATTCATACATTATATAATTGTTCATGCATTATGTAAAGTGTTCATGAAATTTATTTTAGGTCATTTCATGTTAAATTTATCAAACTAATCATTTTTCTAAATAAACTGAAAACCTAATCCCCGAATCCTCTTTAGTTTCGAGGCTAGTGATCTTTTCCTTTGGGATATTAATTGGAGACAAATTGGGTTTTTCCCTTAATCTTTTCCCAAATAAAATAAAATTAAGGTGGTGACTCTTTTCAAAATCAACCAATCCAAACCCGAGAGTTCCATCATGAGTTCAAAACCAAATGAGCATTTCGATCCCACTTAGCGGATCGAACCGGTGCTCGGGCGAGACCTCACAGCTGGCGACTCCACTGGGGACCACCATCTTTTTAACAAAAGAAATAAGAGGACTACCAATTGGTTTAAATCAAAGTTTGGCACTTTTAATACATAAATGACTTTCATGCATTATTTGCATTGGCTCCTTGCATTTTAACCTAGATTTCTGAGGAAAGTAATGGATAGAAAGTAACATTGAGTGGGTAACCCTCCTTGGGTCTATTTGCTGATAGTGAAATCATCCACCCCGTGATGAATCCTTTGATCCTTCAAAGGTGTAATGAGCATGCACGTATTGCTAGACCCACATGAGGCTCCTTGACTCACATGTGGTTAGGTATATCGCTGCTCTAGTGTGACAGGTACCCTGTACAAGCCACCCTTACCCTTTCCATGTAATGAACCTAGATCTTGACCTTAGGTTGTATGTAGCATAATTAAAACCTTGCATCTTTGCATTCTCATGAAATATTTTCTCTATGCATATCATGTATCCATATTGTATAAGAAAACATGTATTTATCTCTAGTCTTGGTTATACGTTGAACCGAAGAAGAGTCACATACTCACTTTCCACTTTTATCCAAACATATTCACTTCTAAACTTTAAACACTCTATCTCTGTCTCAATCACCTTTGCCCCCATAAACCTTAAGTCATCACCCTAAACCTTACCCCACTACCTTAGCCTTTAACCTAAAACACCTCTACTCTCATTTTTACCTATACCCTGCTAACCAAATCATCAAGACACCACCCTAAGCCTAATACCTTTGGCCCAACACACTATCCTAAGCCCAATACCTTTGGCCTAACACATTACCCTAAGCCCAATACCTTTGGCCTAACACACTACCTTAAGTTCAGTACCTTTGGTTCAACCTGATACCTTAAGCCTGAGACCTTGACCTAGGCAACCTTAGGAAGGAAATCCTCAAAAGCCCAAAATGTGGTTAGCTCACTCATAATATCAAATGGAGTTTTTCTCCCCAAAGTTTGCATGCCCATATTTCTGCCTCTTAACCAAACACTTACCTTAATTCTTTGATTTAGTTCATAAGGTACCAATGGCCAACCTGCTTGACATAGATGCCCTGACCACACTTATAACTAGCCTTTTTAAGAAGCATGAAGAGCATTTTCAAGCTATCCTAACTGCTCAACAGATCCAATTTGAAGAAAACATAAAGGAACAAAGGCAAGCCATTATTGAGGAAGTTCTAGCCTTGATTAACCAAGCAAACCTCTATAATCTCAACCACAATTTGAACCAAACTTATCTTGGGAAACTTACCAATACTCAAGCCCTAAACACCAGTACCCACTCTAGATCTTCCTCTCTCCTAGATCCTTTTCAAAGTGGGGAAGTTTTCTCTCAGGATACCAAATTGCTTATGGATAAACTTGAAGCTATGGAGAAAACCATCAAATCCCTAAAGCACCACAATGGCTTAATTGATATTGATAGCTTGATCTTGTTCCCTGATGCCAAGCTTCCTTCTAAATTCAGAATGCTTAAGTTGGATAGATTTGATGGAATTACATGCCCCAAAACTCATTTGAAGATGTATATGGGAGTAATGAAACCTATGGGACTTAGCAATAAACTCCTTGCTCAAATGTTTCAAGAATTGCTAACTGAAGCTGCCAGGAGATGGTTTCTTTCATTGGACAAGAGCAAAAAAGAACATAGGATGATATTTGTTATGTCTTTATTAGACAGTATCATTACAACACTAAAGTAGATGTCGCCAGGCGTGATTTGGAAACCATGAAGCAACTTCCAGATGAGTCCTTCTCCATGTTCCTTGCTAGATGGTGGGCTAAATCTGCTTAAGTGGTAAACAAGCCAATCGAGCAAGAATAGGTAGATATCATTGTCAAGAATCTACTTCCAGCCACACGAGCCTACTTGTTAACACAATATTTACCCACCTTCTGAGCTTTGGTTGCAACTGCATCAAAGGTTGAAGATTACATCCAAAGTAAATCATTTCAAGCTAAATTCTCCACCATTAACCTAAACAATGATGAGGAATCTAGATCCGACTCAACCCCACCTTACCTCAACCCTGAGTGGCATAACATAGAGGAGTTCAATCCTAGCTAATCTGACCTGTCTGAGGTTGAATTCTAAATCAAAGTCTGAGTTTAAGTTTGAGTTAGAGTCTATCGTTCTATTTTATTTTATTTTGTATTTTGCCAGCCATGTTAGTTCCTTTTTTATCATCTTGTAGTAAAGTTTTCTTTATAATAATGCATCTACATTTTCTTATTAGTGCATTTATTTTCTTATCTTCCTTTTTAGTCTGACATGGATGAGCTTACTAAAAAAAAAAAAAAAAGGCAAGAAAAGAAAAAAAAAAAAAGAAAGTGAGAGAAATGAACAAATAGTCAAATCCACCATAATTAGCACATGTTAGAATTTGAGGTGCCATCAACAATTGCACCTAAACCAAAGAAGGTTAAATGATCAAATAAGTTGAAGTATAAAGAGCAAGTAAATGTAATTACCTGTTGCACATCGGGTAATCAAATGATGCACCTCAACAAGGGGCAACAAGTTTAGAAAAGACCTTTGTCAAATCTAGAATTCAAAGGTCAAAGCCCTTCAAAATGAAAAAAAAAAAGGCAGTAGCCCAAACCATGGTGGAATTTTCTTCCAAATTTCATTAATTCAAGCTTGCTAAGTTGAAAACCCAAAAGGACGGTTTAGGCAAAAATTAGAGCTAAAAGAAAGAGAGAGAAAGCTCATCCAAGTCATCTTCCTTCATTTCCAAAGTTGTCATCTTCAACCAATCCGTCTTGTCTCATGTCTCCAAAGTCATCCTTCCTCACCAAAGGTTCATTCTCTAAAGATATACTATCTTCTATGCCCTTATCGTATAATGAAGGTATGTCTTTCTAGAATGTCATCATCTGTTGTTAATCCATTCCAGTGTTTAGCTCAAAAAGCTAAATCTCTAGTCTGTCACATCCTTATCGCTCACTGGGGGCATAATCCCCAAGTTGTCTCTTCTCATTAATCCTTTAGCCATTCTTAAGGGCTTTTTTCTCCTTTTGGTTAGTATGTCATCTACGTCAAGTCAAATCAATTAAGTGTCACTCCAAGAGTCTCTTCAATCTCAAACAGTAAGATAGCTTGACTTGCTCTTTTCTATGATTCAGCTACAAAAAGCAAAGCCATACAACCTCCATGATTCTTTTTAGAAGTTTCAACCTACCTTTAAACCATTCTTAAACTTTTCCATCCCAAGTCTCATTGGCCAATCATACCACCATTTCCTTGGCAAAATCTCATCATGGGCAGAACAAAAAATCCTAAGTCTCTCAAGACTCATCATCTTTGAATCTAGTTGAGGAATATCTCCCAAAGCCTATCATCCTCAAATTGACTAAGAAGGATTTGAACCAATCAAGGCCCATCTCATACCTCTTTGGCAAACATCTCATGGTCTTTGAAAAGATTAAACCTCATTGGGGAAACATATAATCCTGAGAATCAAAGCCTCTTAAGGCTTGCAAACCATTTTGATTTAACCATGTCAAATGGTAAACCTTTATCCATAAGCCTGCGGTATCCTTGTGATTAAAACCTGTAGCACTATACCTAAGCCAAAGCCAATCATCCAAAGCACCCTTGTAGAAAAATATCCTCAACACCCAAAAGCCTTTGCCAAGAAGCCCAAATTTAGAAGCCTTTATCAAGAAACACAAAATCAAAAGCCTTCGCCAAGAAGCCCAAATCTAGAAGCCTTTATTAAGAAGCATAAAACTAAAAGCTTTCGCCAAGAAGCCAAAATCTAGAAGCCTTCATCAAGAAGTACAAAACCAAAAGCCTTCACTATGAAGCCCACTCCTAAAAAGCCTTTGCCATAAAGCCCATTCTTGTGAGGCCTACATTTATGAAGCCCATGATCTCCTTTAAAGCAAAATCTGACTGAGTCTTTTAAATGGATTTCCTAGCTTGACCTTTTCTTTAAGCCAAGATTAGCCTCCTAGGTCTAGCATCCCAGCATGATCTCTCAGACATAGTCTTAAGGCAAAGTCTGACCAGGCCTTCTGAATGAACTCACTAAAAGGCCATAACTTGACCGAGCCTCTAATATGAGCTTCCAAATGACCCTAGCCAAGAACAAACCTGACCTAGCATTACAAGATGATCTCCCATAAAGCCAAACCAAAAGGCCATAACTGATCAAGCCAATTGCCAAACCTAACTAAAGACTCTCGTATGAACTTCTTTGGAGACAACCTCAACAAATTAACCTTTCCCAAAACTTAACCTAGCCTTTCGACATAATCATCTCTAAGGACTTGACCCCCTTTATCAAGCTTTTCAATTCAGCCTCAAACCGAACCTTCTCTTAAGCTAAACCCACATAAGCCTAGCCCAACCTCTCCCAGCCTCTTCTGGCCTAACCTCCCAAAGTGACTTTTTCCTAGACCGAATAACCAAAGACTAAATAACCAAGCTACCTTTCATAGTAGGGGCATCTTTCTCTCAGAAGCTCAGCACTCTCCTACCAAATTGACCCTTCATAGGTTTAAGGTATCCAATCATTGCATAGGTATATGCATTTCATAATAGAACAAGTTCTAAGTAAGACTTCTGAATCAAAATGGATTATCTTTTTATCGATTCCTACTAGACAGGGTCGTCAACATTCCTGCCAGACAATATTTACCTCTCCGCTGATTCCTACCAGATAGGGTCATCGTCATTCCTACCAAAAATGTCTTAAAATTGACTGGACATTAAGCTGGACTTTCTAAAGTAGACTGAAATAATTACTTTTACCAAATTTCACCAGATCTTCTCTTTCTCCAGTATTAAGGCCGAACATATAGCCTTAATTTAAAACCTCCAGCATTAAGGCCAGACAGATAGCTTTGATTGAAACATTTTTTATCTTATAATATTAGGGCCAAACAGATAGCCTTGATTTAAATTCTCCAATATTAGAGCCAAATAAATAGCCTTGATTTAAATCCTCTAACATTAAGGCCGACCAGATAGCTTTGATTTAAATTCTCTAGCATTAAGCCTAAACAAATAGCTTTGATTTAAATCCTCTAACATTAAGGCTAAATAGATGGCCTTGATTAAGATTTTCACTAGATCTTCTTTATCCTCTAACATTAAGGCCAAACAGATAGTTTTAATTGAGATTTCACCAAATCATTTTTATTTTTGACATTAAGGCCGAACAAATAGACTTAATTGAGATTTATCCCAGATCATTTTTACTTCTAACATTAAGGCCGGACAAATAGCCTTGATTGAAATATTTTTTATTTTCTAACATTAGAGCCAAACAGATAGCCTTAATTGAAATTTACCAAGACCATTTTCACATCCAACATTAATGTGGGACTGATAGCCATTGACAAAACCTCATTTTACTTTAAAATTCTAGTAACGATCACCTAGGCATCCATATGGTTCCTATCCCTACCCCTTTATCAAAATTCTTTCGAAACTTCACCCATAGATGTTTAGTAACGATCATCTAAACATTTTTATGGTTTTTTTTTCCATCTATCTTTTACTTATTAAAAAAAAAATCACGCCTTTCACCCAAACATGTCTTAATCCTGACTTAGACATCCCTTTGGTTCATTTTCTGCATCCCCGAGTTCACTATCATCAGAATCGCCTTTGGTCAAGCCAATTCTGATGAGGGGGCAGCTGTGAACCCTCAAATTTGCACCTCCAAACAACTGGCACTCGATTACAAACTCATAGAATCAAACCAGGCTTAAATCAGATCTGAAACGGGTGAGAATGAAGTAAAAAGGGCGTACGAAGGCACGGGGACTGCACAGGGTGGTTCGTGCTGTGCGAAACTACATAGGCTTTGTGTGGAACTACACAGGTTTTGTGCAGTTACACTGTGCTCGCATGGGTCTAATGCGGTCCAGAAGCCTTTGTCTACTATTCCCGAAGCATCCTACGAGGTTTTATGTTTTAGGAAGCGAATCCCACATTGAAAATTATTCATTTTTGCTCCCTACTCTCTCTCTATAAAAGCAATACCCCCTATCTCATTTTCACACTTAGAATTGCTTAATCAAACTAATTGATTTCAAAGCAATCAATATTTTTTAAGGTTTGGTTTGAAAGGAATGAGCTTTTAGTTTAAAGTTTTATTTTATTTTATTTTTTTAGGGTGGTCATTTCGAGATAGCTCTCCTCAAACCAATCCGAGGAGGTCCCAATAATGCAATCCAAGTCCCTGCTTTAAGGTTGTCATTCTACCAAGCTGAAAAGGTGGAATTGCGATCCAATCATTCACTTCATCCGCCCTACATCCCTAAGTCTAGTCTTCATAAGGTAACTATTTTCTTGTTTTCTTATTTTGGTTTTGTTTTAGTGTTTCTTTTGCTTTATATTGCTCTATTTGTTTGCTTTGTTATTTTCTTTAGGATTGTTTAGTTTATTCTTTTCATTTATTATTTCTTTGCTTGGCATATTTTATCATTTTCTTTCATTATTTTGAGGCATATTGATTAGAATCTGATTTAGTAAACTAGGTTAATAATTTGAAATATTGTATTGACTTGTTAATTAAAACCTGACCTAATTAACAACTCAGTAATCAATCAATTTGATTTAATCAATCAACTCACATTTCAATCAATAAACTGAAACATGATAAAATGATTAGGCTAAACTAACCCTTTCACAAGAAAGGCGAATTACGTGGATTTTGATTCCTATTCAAAGGGATATGTAGGCTTGCTTGTTTAAAGCATCAAATCCAATTTAAATAAACAACAATCCTTTTCTTGTGTGTTATTTATGAATTATTTCTTTTCTTTGCGATATTTACTTCTAGTTTATTTTCTTTATTATAATATTGACTTTGTCTTTCTTTTGCAGTATTTTTCTTTAGTAATTGCTGTAGAATAATTTTGGAGAATGTATGACTTCCCTAAGTATCCCATATTTTGGTTTTGAATTGTAAAGTTAATTCATTTACTTTATTGCTTTATCGCTTTGGATTGAATGTTTATTTATTTATTTATTCATGCATTATATAATTGTTCATGCATTATGTAAAGTGTTCATGAAATTTATTTTAAGTCATTTTATATTAAATTTGCCAAACTAATCATTTTTCTAAATAAACTGAAAAATTAGTCCTTGAATCCTCTTTGGTTTCGAGGCTAGTGATCTTTTCCTTTGGGATATTAATTGGAGTCAAATTGGGTTTTTCCCTTAATCTTTTCCCAAATAAAATAAAATTAAGGTGATGACTCTTTTCAAAATCAACCAATCTGAACCCGAGGATTCTATCATGAGTTTAAACCCAATGAGCATTTCGATCCCACTTACCAGATTGGACCAGTGCTCGGGCAAGGCCTCACACACCTATATATATTCTTTGAGGAAGCTTAACTGGGTGAGAAGCAGCCAACTTGCTGAGACTATCTGCTTTACAGTTCTTTTCCCTGGGGACCTTTTTGAAGCGCAGTTTGACTCCTCTATCTTTCATCCTCTATATAATCTCTTTCATTTTCTGTAGGTTGTGAATCCTCAATTTTATACTCTCATCATCCAACAGCAGCCTTAACACTTACTGAATTTAACGTGTTACACGGAGCTATTATGGTGGTGCCATTAACTGGTTAGCAGGCGAGGGTTCGGAGGCAGCGCCCTTAAAAGAAAATTTTTTAGACTTCAATTACATTATCACCAGACATTCAAATCTCCTAAACTCCATACCAATAACCAATCTCTAAAAAAAAAAAAAACTTGAAAAACATGCCAAGTGACACGTGGCTATCGCAAAACAAGAGTGCGGTGCTGCACACCTTGTTTGCAGTGTGCCATAAATGTCTGATGTGGTGTCGCATAGGCCTGGTGCGGCGCTGCACTAGGTTCTCTGAGCTTTTGACC
This sequence comes from Reutealis trisperma, assembly GCA_947687605.1. NCBI lineage: Eukaryota > Viridiplantae > Streptophyta > Magnoliopsida > Malpighiales > Euphorbiaceae > Reutealis > Reutealis trisperma. The sequence continues at coordinate 437,194 of CANTUT010000472.1, forward strand.
CCTGTGGGCTCCACCTATACAGAAAATGACCTTTTTACCCCTTTCAGTTTAATTTTCAGCCATTTCTAGCTCTACCCTCATAGTCTTTTCATATTTTTATTACCTAAACTACCCTCAATCCCATTTGCCTATAAATAGGCTCCCCATTCCCTCATTTCTCTTCACCCATTGAATTTGAGTAGATTGTTATCCTCAAATTCCTCTCTTCTTCTCCCTCCAATCACTCTCTAATTAATTAATTAATTTTTTAATTAATTAATTACCTCACCTTAACCAAGTTAATTGATGTTTTTAATTAACTAAAACTCTTTTTTAATTAATCACTCAATTAGTCACTCTTTTTTTTCAAAAATCATTCCTTTTTTCAAAATCAAATTAATTATTTTTCTCAATCCACTTTTCATCCAAATTAATTAATTAATCCATCCATTCCTTTCATCATATTAATTAATTAATCACTTTAATTAATTAATTAATCTTCCAATTCATCTAATCACCCAGTTCTGATAAAATGAAACTTTGGTCTGGTAAAACTCTTCGCCCACCAAAAGTTAAGGTATCAACCTTTTACCTCACTCTCAACACACCCAAACTAAAATCATTTTGATTAACTCTTAAACTCTTTCACTTAACCGTGGAATGAATTATGTGGGTTTTGATCCCCATTTAATAGGGTACATAGGCATATTTAGAATCTAAATCCAAACCTCAAATCCAAATCTCAATCAATCCCATTCTCTTTTTTTATTTAATTTGTGAATGTTTTATTTTCACCATGCATTTATGTTATGCCATATTCATACATTCTCTTTAGTATCACCTTATAAATGTCATTAATGAAATCCAATTTCAAGTCAAATTAAACTTAAGAGCCTAATTTAGATTATTTAAAACCAAAAACCTAGTCCCTGAGCTAAACCTGATTTGAGACAAGTGATTTTATCCTTAGGTAATTAATTAAAAATTAATGAATTGGAGTCATAATTGGGTTTTTCCTTAATTTTCCCATTTAAAAAAAAAATTAGGGTGACAACTGTCAAAAATCATTTTCAAAATCAACTAAATCTGAACTTGAGGGTTTCATCGTGAGTCTAGACTCGAATGAGCATCCCAATTCTCTCTATTGGACTGGGCCGGTGCTCGGGCAAGGCCTCACATAGGTACTTGGCCATATTCAACTCCTTAGCCTCAAATTCCCCCTCTATTTGTCTGATCACTAATTACAAATTGTTGTATAATGAAAGTTGTTCTAGACATAGGCAATCAGCGAACAGCAATCCCTAAATCATGGCTTCGTATTATGCAATATTGTTGGTAGCTTCAAAGTCTAATCCCAGTGTGTATTTTAGTGAGAACACCTGAGCACTTCTAAGTACAATTCCCATATCGTTTCCTTCTTTGCTGTTGGCACCATCTCCAAAGAGTTCCCACTAAAGATCCGGGGGGACCATCAATGGGTCCGCTTGCTTCTCCTTTTCTGGACTTTGATCCCTTGTTGTATCCTTAGGGTCGAAGAAGCATTCAAAGATGAAGTCCGCCAATGCTTGGGCTTTGATTACTGATCTCGCTCTGTACTATAGTCTATGTTGTACCAATTCTACTGACCAACACAGCATCCTTCCTAAGGTTTCAGGCCTGTGGAGCACCCATTGCAGTGGTTGATCTGTAACCACTACCCCTTGGTGTGCTTACAGGTATATTTTGTACTTTTGGGTAAAGAGTACCAGAGCATATGCTAACTTCTCAATTAGAGAGTAATTTAACTTTGCTCCTTGCAGGACTTTGCTAAAATAGTAGATAGATTTCTAGACCACACCTTCTTCTCTAATCAACACTGAACTGATTGTTTGGTCTGAGGCGGACAAGTAAATTAGTACTTCTTCACCTGGTAAGCGTCTACTCAAAATCTGCTCTAAACTCAGGAAGGCTTTTAACTTTTCGAACGCTGCTTGGAATTCATCCATCCACTTGAACATCTATGATTTTCTTAGTTTCTTGAAGAAGAGAAGGTACTTCTCAATAAATTTGGAGATGAATCTGTTTAGTACGGCTATTCGCCCCGTTAATGATTGTATTTCTTTTACATTCTTAGGAGTTTCCATATCCAGGATGGCTTTTACTTTGTTTGGATTGGGTTCGATTCCCTTTTTGCTGACCATGCATCCTAGAAACTTGTCTCCCTGAATAAAGAATGCACATTTTTCTATATTAAGTTTCATCCCATATTCATCCATTATAGCCAAAACTTCAGCTAAATCACAGATGTGGTCTTTGAAACTCCTACTTTTCATAATCATATCATCCACATATGCTTTTAAATTTCTACCCAACTGATCCTTAAACATCTTGTTGACCAGGTGCTGGTATGTGGCTCCAACATTTTTTAGGCCGAAGGGCATCGATACATAATAGTAAATACCTTTCTCTATTATGAAAGAGGTTTTCTCCTCATCATCTAGATGCATTTTGATATGGTGATAGCCTTGCTTCGCGTCTAAGGATGACAAAAATCCATAATCTGCTATTGAGTCTACCAGTTATCGATCATGGGTAAGAGAAAGGAATCTTTCGGATAGGCTCTATTTATATCTATGAAATCTATACACATTCGAAAGGTCTCGTTTGCCTTCTTGACTAGCACCACATTCGCCAGCCACTCTGGGTATTATACTTCCCTGTTAAACCCTTCCTTCATGAGCTTGTCCACCTCTTGATCAATCACATATTGTCGCTTTTGGTCGAAACATCTCTTCTTCTATTTAACTGGTCTGCAGGTAGGATCAACATTCAATTGATGCATTATTACCTCAGGGCTCACTCCTCCCATCTCTATTAAAGGCCAGGCAAAGTTGTGGGTATGGCCTTTTAGGAACTAATGTGTAAGCAGCTTCTATTCTTCTCCTAGGGATGAATTGACCATTAAAAACTCTTCGGATTCATCCCCGATCATTAATTTTTCTAACTTGTCGATGGGCTCAGTTCACTATTCAGGAATGGTAGCTTCGACTATAACTACTTTTTTCATTAGGGCTTTGGCCATGTTCTTCTTTACTCTCTTACTTCGCTGCCTTTCTTCCCATCTGTCTGAGAGCCATAAACATAGAATGTTCCTTCACTTGGCTTTGGAATAGTCATTCTCAAATGCTTGATGTTCATCAAAGTGTCTAATTCATATAGCAACGGTCAGCCGAGCAGGACATTATAAGTCAGATGCGTTCTGACAACAACAAAAGTTGCCATGGTTGTCACACTTTCAGGGGCTGTATTGATGGTGAATGGAAGTTTGGCCACTCCTATTGATGGGACCTCTGTTCCGTCTAAAGTGCGAACTGGGTGGCTTACTTCTGCCAAACTCTCTTCTTTGAGACTCATCTTTGAATATGCATCTTCTATCAATAGATTGACTGAACTTCCTCCATCTAATAGGATTCTTTTAACCATATAATTAGCTATAACTACTTAAATTACTAATGGATCTGCGTAGGGGGTGCGAAGGGTACTTTCGTCTGATCTTTGTGCTCTACTCCTTATCCTTTCACAGTAGATGTACTCAGGTCTTTCCTTCTGTCTAGCTAGAGCTTTTGCACTGTTGCTACTTCCACGAGCCTCGTCTAGTCCTCCAGTGATACAGTGGATCGTTCCTGCCAAACCATTATTAACCCTCTCTAGACATTTCCCCTTGTCTCCGCTGGAACCAGCTCTGCTTGATTCCTCTCTTCTTACAAACTTTCCCAAATAGCCTTGCTTAATCAACCTCTCAATCTCTTTCATTAACTGCCTACAATAATTGGTGTTGTGACCATGAGTGTTGTGGAAGAGACAATATTTGCTATGATCTCCTTTTTTTGGAGGGGCTGCTATGGGCTTAGGACAAGCCCATATATTTTGATCTTTGAAGATTGCAAAGACTTCCACTGGACTGGCATTGAGAGGGGTGAACTTGCTTGGATTAAAGCTAGGTTGTGGTTAATTGCTTCACCCTCTTCCTCTCCTCCTTCTACTTGAGGGGTTTTCCTCTTGCTTCTCTTCAACTTTCTTTTTTCGTTTCACTTTTGGCTCTTCCTTAGGAGTGATCTCCAATCTTCCTCACTTTGCCATCTGGTTGAAAGCTAAAGCATCATCCTGTCATGTATATTTCTGAGCCAGTGCCATCGCATCCTTTAAAGTGCGAAGAGCATGGTGATAAAGTGCCTTGAGGAAATCTGTATGGGAGGTCTTATTTTGTAAAGCTCCTACTACTCATGCCTGATCCAAATGGGTAATCTTCAAGGCTTCTCGGTTGAAATGAGCCATATAATCCCTTAGGGATTCATTCTCTTTTTGCACCACGGTCTTCAGATATTGGGTCTTTCGCTCTACTGGGATGCTGGAGGCCAAGTGATGCATAAAGGACTTGGCCAGTTCAATGAAAGAGCTGACACTTCCTTCTTTCAAGCTATCAAACCATCTGGTTACGACTCCTTCCAATGATCCTCTGAACACTCTACATAGAGCCTCATCATCTATAGTTTGAAGTTCAATCGCATGTTTATAGTCTATGATGTGGACTCTAGGATCAGCCTCCCCATTGTTCTTCTTTAACATAGACGGTTTGAACTTGTTGGGCATAGGATAATCTTTGATGGCTCTAGTAAAAGAGGAATTTAGGGTGAGATTCAAGGTTTTATCCATAGTCTTTCCATTAGAACCTTGGTTCATTTCTTTTAGGAACTTATTCACGACATCTCTCACTTCCTCCTCCTTCTTTCAATGACTGTTGCTAATATCGAGTGATCTCCTGTCCCAAATTTATGAGGGGTGACTACCAACAGAACATTTTCCTTTATTCTGCTCTCTCGCTTTTAAGTGCTTCTCAAAGCTTTCTCATTCTTCGTGTTTTCTTCCCTTCTGTTCACTCCTTCCTCCACTCCACCCCATGCTTCACTCTGCATCACTTGCATGAAAATTTTTCTTGTGCAAATGCTCACATTCATTCCTTGGGAGCGAAGCTTCAATGCTCCCCTCTTCCTTCGTTGAACTTTCCTCATCCCCATGTCTTCCTTCAGGCCTCGCTTTAAGGTTAACTCTTAGGTTCATCAACTGCTCTTTATTGACTCCTATAGGCCCTTGAGATTGTCTTTCATATTCCAGGCTTTAAGCTATATTCCTCTTAGAAGTAGATTCAGGGATAGTGGTAAGAGTCTGTCCTTTGGGAGTCTGCTACTGAGAACCCCTGATGAATGTGGCTATGGTGTTGATGAATTGTAGGACAAGAGCTAGGTTGGGATTAACAAGATTCAAGGGAGTATGACTCAGTTCGGTCGTATTCTGCTGGGAAAGGAGGAGTTAGAGTGAGGTGTTCAAGTCGATGGGGGTTGCTGTAGAAGGATCAGTAGGTGAAGGAATGGAATGCTTGGATTTGAGGGGGTTGAAGATTCAGGGTTATTTGAGTTTGCCATAACGATGGGTTTTCTTTGTAAATTTGAATGAAGTGCAGTGATAACAGAAGATCAGCCAACGATTCCCACCAATGGTGCCAATTTGATTAGTGCAAGATCAAGATAGAAGGACATGGCCTGTACCTTCCTAGTTAGGCCTTGTAAAGTTGTGAACCCTTAATTTTGCACCTTCCAGTATGTGTTTGAACCTTAGAAGCACTTAGACTCAATGAACAAACTTTCAGAAGCCGAGAACTCTCAAAATGGAAAAATTAAAATATTTCTTTTTGGCATTTAAACCCTTTCAAATCATTTAGAACTTAGTAACGAGTACAACACAACTAGAATCGTGTAAAACGGATGGGAAACGAGCAAGAACAGGCAAAAATGGGAAAAGCGGGGGAATCTATACTATTGCCGCAATGCCACAGAGCACTCTGCGGTGTCGCAGAGCCTTCTGCGGCACTGTCGCAGAGGCATCTATGATGCCACAAAGGCTTTTGTGGCAACTGGAGTGTGTTTCAGTTTTTTCTACAATCCTACATCGAATATAAACAGCTTCTATGCTTCAAACCTCCTTCTATATATAAAGGGCCTCCCCATACTTCAAGACACCAACTTCTAGAGCTTGAAAAGCATTACTTCAAGCAAAATACTTTGCATTTGCTCATTGATTTGCAAAGCGAGTTAGGGGTTTCTTGTTGATTCCTACCCGACTAGTTTAAAACTTTTCGCCGCTCGCCTGTTCGAGGCAAGTCTCTTGCCCAAGGCTCTTGTCCGCCGTCCAAGGCTAGCCGCCGCCCGCTGTCTAAGGCTAGCTGCGGCCTGCCATCCAAGGCTAGCCACCGCCTACCATCCAACACTAGCCGTCGCCTGTCGTCTGCCATCCTAAGCTAGCCGCCACCTGCCATCCGAAGCTAGCTGCCGCCTACCGTCTAAAGCCAGCCGCCGCTCGCCATCCAAGGTAAGCTTCTTTTCTCTCAATTTCCTTACATATTTTAGTTAGTTAATTAAATTGATTTATCTAGGTTGCTAGCTAATCAACTTGGTAATCAATCAAATTAATTAATTAACTCAACCTTCTTTTAATCAATCAATCAAAACATGATAAAGTGGCTAGGCTAAACTAACTCCTTCGCAAGAAAGGAGAACTGCGTGGGTTTTGATTCTCATTCAAAAGGATACGTAGGTATACGTAGGTATATTACTTAAACATTATTAAGTATAGAGTTTGACAACTTGATAAATTTGTTTACAAAGATTTTTATTGGGTCAGTATTATAGTGCAAATTTTACAAGAATAATATACTATTTTTCTTTCACTAAGATTTTTCTCATAGGTTTTTTTTTTAGTAACGTTTTAACGAGGCATATTCTTTATAATAAATATTTAATGGGGATTGTTATGATAATATTTAAGTGGCTTGATAATATTAGATATCTATGCTATCTCTATATATAAATATTCTTATATAAATAAAACACTATTTTTTTCCTATCTCTAATCTTTTATACTTATAAATAGGTATTACAATTAATAAAAATATATATAGAAATTTATTCTTTCATTCTCTTTATTCTATATAATTTTTTTTATTTTATAATATTAATGACTTTTTTAAATTACACGAAATTATTATTTTAAATAAAATTTAGGAATTAATTTTAAATAGATTTCTGGAATTTCTTTACTTTATTATTAATGTATTATAGCAATTGCACTATTGTTATTTGCCGCTACCTCACACCGCCCATGAATTAAAGGGCTTCGATTCGTGAATTTTTTTAAGTCTAAATTGTTTCTCTTCCCATGATCTTCCTGACAATTTTTCAGGATTCGCCCACTCAATGACATTTTCCTCAAAGCTGCTACCTGCAGCGTCCTCAAGACATGAATTATGGAACCACAAGGCTAAAAATCCGTAATTAAAATTATATATATGGGGATAGCGTGGATGTGAGAGGGCAATACATTATTTTCTTTTCTTTATGTATATACTAAAAGATATTATAAGATTTCCCTCAACGTTGACTGTCTATATAACATGAATAATGTGCTTTTGTTAAATTATATTATATTAAATATTTGTTTGTTCATTGAGTTCGTTGACAAACTTTGGCTTGCTCGAAAAATAAACCAATCAAACCATAATTGTTATTTGTATGGCTCAATTAAAAAACAAATCAGTTTGTTTCTGTCCTTTATATTTTGGAACATTTCCAAAAGTCTAGAAATTTATTTACCATATTTAATTTATACATTAAAAATTGCTTTTGGATGTGAAAAGGAAATTTATTTATCAAATTAGCCATTTTTTAAAATCACCGTTATCATTATCATTAACTGAAAAATAAAATTAAAGTTCAATCGTTTTATAAAAATAAATATATTAAAAAAATTATTACTTACATTGAATGCATATTACATAAATAATAATTTTTTTTATAAAAACTATATTAAATTTGAGTATCATGAAACTCAATTTTAGCTTGTTCCAATTAATGATTAAAAAGCTCCTTTTTTAATTATACATCAAAAACTTTCAAAAGAAAATAAAATTTCCGATTCTATACATTAATTATGAGACAATGTACAAATTGTTTGGATGAATGTACAAATTGTCATTTAAAATCCTTGCGCTTGAATTTTTTAATCTAAATTGAAATTTTTAAAAATTTAAATATTAAATTAATATTCATAATTACAAAAGTAATGTAGCTTATAAGTCTATAAGAAAGTTTAAAATGGTAAATCAGAAGTACATTATCTCATTAATTAACAATTTTAATACATGATAATTAACTAATGATCAAGCTAAAGACTGTTGTTTCTACCTCTGGTTAGAAAAGGTCAAGCTAAAAACTACCCCTAAAATACCTCAAATCGTTCGGCTACGATTCCCGGATGAATCAACATCAACGGCTTCAGATTCTTCGTTCAACTTTCCGTTACTGCGTTGATGAAATCCTTTCAAAGACTTGATAATCTTCATAGATCTCGAACCACCCTGAAACTGCAGTTCCGTTTCAGTTCTCCTGTCTTTCAAAGGCCTTAGCTGTAAGTCGTAGTCAACAGAAACAGCTTCTCCTTTACCGTCACCGCCGCCTGCCTGAGTTTTCAACGATGAGCGGTTGATCTCCTGGTGTAAATAAATACACAAATCTTCACCGTTTAGTTCATTATAGAGAAACGCAAAATTCTAGAAAAATAACAACGTATACAAACCTGAAGATCTGTATAACTCTCTCGCGTCCGTTTCAAAGATTTCACATTCACAGATTCAAAAAGTACTCCACTCAGACTCTCTTGACTACTTGTAGAAGAAGACGATGAAGAGCTAGCAGCCGATGGTGGCGGCGTCGAAGATGACAACGGAACCACCTGATTATCATCAGTATCCCCTTCCTCCTCCTCCTTCTCGTCGATGCTAACATCATCCTCCTTAGATTCTCCTTCTCTTTTGCCGACTTTACCTTTATTTACACATCTATCACAAACAGAAACAGTACGACCGAGTTTAACTCCGACGGCTTTCCAAGGAGTGAGAGATTGACAAGTCCGACAAAGAAGACTACGCGAGTGTCGAGCCACCAGAAAATTAGCTCCGTGAACTTTGGTATCACAGTCCCAACAGAGACAAGCCTCGTCGGATTCACAGTAAGTTCTCGCCGGAAACTTGCACAGCTCACAAATCTTCATTTTTCTTTATATTAATTAAAAAAATTAAAAATAAAATAAAATCTCCCAATAAATTTTCGAGTTCTCCTTTAGCTTTCTAACTATTATTAAATCTCGGAATTTTATATGTCGCGGCTGGCTTTTGCTTGCTTTATACTTGTAAAAAATAAATAAATAAAAATTGTAAAGTATTTAATTTATTTAAGAAGGGTAAAATAGTAAAAGAGGAGGGTCTACGGTCTAGGGTTTTGTGGTGTCCCGCCGTGCCACGTGTCGGACAGAGAGGGTGCATTTGGTTTCTGTGGTTACATACACACGCTCGTATTGATTTTGTTTCCTGGGTTCGTGCAGAGGATATTTGTGCGTGTTTTTGAATTTTGAATTTTGATTTTCTTAAAAAGTTTTGTGGGGTAGGATGCTGACGTGTCATTCGGCGTGGCGAGATAATAGTAACAAGATTCTTATACGCTTACGTGGTTGGATATGATAAATTTAAGTGAATGACGTGTACTTTTTGGGTCCCGCTTTTTTCTTCTGATTTTTGGTGCCCCTTTCGCCTCCTCTCCCCATCGTCTCTTCTTCTTTTCACATGGATAAGATTGAATTTCGTAGATATTTTGCATTGGGGTGTCCGCGTAAAATAATGGACACGTAACATTTTTTTATTGGCATCATATAAATATTTCCCTCTCTCTATATATATAATATTTATTAATTTTTTTAAAAAATTTAATGTTTATTAAAAATTAAAAAAAAAGTGTCTTTGGACTTCTCGACAGAATCTAAATCCCTTATTCTTCTTCTTTTTTTTTTTTCCCCTTCTAATTTTACATTCAAATTTAAATGATGAATTGCACAAAAATAATTTTTTTTCCTTTTCATTAATTTGGTTAATCAATTCAGATATAAAATTGAAAACTCTAAATGAAAATTTCAATTTATTTTAATTATTAATTAATGGCATATTATAATTTTCTTAATTAATAATATATATATATTGATAATTTTTACGCCGACAGATTTAATTCAAGATTTTTAAGTCTTATAAATAATTTCAATATTACTATACTAAAAACTTATTAATCACAATATTTTTTTATTAAATTTACTGATTGTGATTTCAAATTATTCTAATTAAAACTTGATGAGTTTTTTTTTTTTTTTTTTTTTGGGAAGCCCCATTCTATCTTTAATCAAAATTCAACTTTTGAATATTTAAAAATAAAGAGATTCATATTGTGATAAATGTCGAATTTGTTTGGTACATTTTGCAATGGAAATTTTAGTGGAATAAGATTTTAAATTTTTAAATATTTATTTTCAAATTTATTTCTTAAATAATTGAATAAAATTAATCAATTAGATCAATTATACTTTAAAAAAATAGAGCATATCAATAAAAATTTGAGTATTTCAAATGTAAAAAGATAGAAATAATTTAAATTATTTGTGTATCAAACTATTAACGTTGACCCAAAAATGGCAGTTGGATCTAATTTCTTGTGGAAACTAGATTTGGAGCAACTCATATGAATAAACTCAGATTTATAGCAATGGGCATGGATGTATATAGTGAGTCTAACTCTCTTTTAAATCGTCAGAACACATTAGGATTTTTTTTTTCTTATTGTAATTACTATAGTACTCCTATAAGTACTTTATAACTAGGTTTTTAAATTCATTATGTATTTTTCATCACTTCAATAAACAACAAATTTTGCTTCAGATTTATGTGATCACCCTCTTTAAGTTGACGGTTTCTTGCAACTCAAATATTTATCTTAAGATTGATGACTCAGCCTATATATTCAACCTTTGTTGATAGTTCTTGCAGCCTATACATCAACTTCCTGAGCCAAAGTTGATGGTGCCAGCCACCTATATGCAAAGAAACTAAACTTACTTTTATTGCACAAATTCTTAGTTTACAGTTGATGGCACTGCCTATATACTAGTAAGTTAAGTTATTTTAATTGCTAGTAAGTTAAGTTATTTTAATTGCACGAGTACCAAGATCCAACACTAAAAGAATTGAAATAAAAGACCTTTTAAGTAACAATCTAAAAGTCTTAATCTTAATTGATTTGCTTAGAATCAATTTTAGGGTTAAAATTGGCATACTTAGTGGACCATTTTTAAAATTAAAAATATATATAATATTGAAAAATACATTGATGATCATATTGCTAAGCCAACAGACAAATCTAGTAATACTGATGGCCATACATCCACTACTAAAATTGGGAACTAATGTTCATTGGCCTCACAGTTAAAAAAGTATACAAACAGAGTGCAATTGAATATTAGGACTCTGCTAAGGCAAAGAGTTTATATGGATGATCTTAAAAAGGTTGGGAATATCGTATTCCTAAAGATGTTAGAACTCAGAACTCTTAAACCAATGACCCCCTTGTATAATAGGGAAAGGATAATTTCAAGGTTGCCCACTTTGAGTGTAGCTGATCAAAGGGCAATTATTGATGGTGTAGTTTGAGAAAATAATGATTGGGCAAATTGCTTTTGTAATGAGGCCTATTGTAGAGGACAATTGGACTGTGCAGAGATCCATTGACTGGTCCTTAGATCAATTCATAATGACTTTAACCTATTTCACTGAGCTCATAAAAGGGAGAAATGATTATATGGCCAAGAAAAGGAACTTTGCCTATCAGTATAGAAGGAATGTTCTTAATAATCAGTGAGACAAACTGAGATATGGTGAAGTCAACTTACTGCGTGAAGCGGATAGAGATGGAGTTAAGGGATAACCATAGAGGGACTTCCTACTAGCTAGCCAAGCCAATCCAGGTAACAATTCTCCTTATAATAATGATTATCGAAATGATGATATATATGATTATAGGAGGAGGGATTATGATCTTGGATATAAGAAAATGACAGGAGGTTGAACTATCAGCCCATTAGTAATCATTATGATGATGGAGATAACTAGGAAAGAGATTGGGATGATTATAGATAACTGGGAAAGAGATTAGGATGATTATAGAAACTCTCAACCCATCGATAATGATCTCATAAACGATTTAAAGAGGATAGTAGTAGATTTCGATGATACTGCTTGGTTAATGTATAGGAAGCCCTATCCTAATTAGATTGATTGAGTATGTCCATTTCACAGAGGCTATAAAATCCCTGAGTTTATCCATTTTTTAGGGGAGGATAACTCAAACACTATTGAACATATTTCCATATTCACTACACAATGTAGGGAAGTATCAGCTGAAAAACTTTCTTAAGCTTCAGCGGTTCAATAATTCTTGAATAAGATCAACCTTTACGTGGTACACAAATCTCATGCCAGATTCTATTACCATTTGGGTTCATATGGAAGAGCAATTTCATATTGAGTTTTACCAAACTCTTCCAACAACTACGTTCGCTGACTTAGCAAGGACTGCCCAAATGCCAGGAGAATTGGTGGAGAAGTATATTTCCCAATTCAGAAAAATCAAGACCTATTGCAATGCCAACATTTTAGATGGTGAGATGGCAAACCTTGCATTTAGTGAAATGAATATCACTACTAGAGAGCACTTTGAAAGCAATAAATTCAAGGACTTTACGACCTCCTTGATTGAGTTAATGGGTATGAAATGTTGCTTAAAGACAAGGATCAGATGAAAACTTCCTCTAAAGAGACACATTATCGAGATCCATTAGAGATTTCAACCATTGATCAAGATGAAGAATCGTATTTTGATGAAGTATGCTTGCCCAAACTCAAAGCATGTGCCTCATGTGAATGTTTGGCCTTAAGTAAATGTTAAAAAATATTACTAAAAAAAGGGCAAAATTTCTCCTGTATCATTGATAATCTATCCTCAAACCGAGGCACATTTGGTATCTATAGCACTCTAATACACACACACACACACACTGGGGTGAGCACGGGGCCGCGAGGATCCCAAACCGACCCAAATCTCCAAATTGAAAATACTTCAAATTGAATATATCTATTGACCGTTTGATTTTTTTCAAATTGAACCATCCTAAATTTTTTATTTGGTATGATTTTAGAGATTAGTAATTATAAGGCCTCGCCTGAGCACCGGCCCAGTCTGCTAGAGGAAACCGGGATGCTCATTCGGATTTAGATTCACGATAGAATCCTTGGATTCATATCGATTGATTTTGAAAAATGATTTTTGGAATTCGCCACCCTAATTTATTTTTAAATGGGAAAATTAAGGAAAAAAACCCAATTTGACTCTAATTTATTAATTTTTTTACTTTAATTTGCCCATGGATAAAATCACTAATCTCGGACCAGATTGAGCTCAGAGACTAGGTTTTTAGTTTTAAATAATTAAAATTTAGCTCTTAAACTTAATTTGACTTAAAAATTGATTTCATGAATGACATTAATAATTACAAATAAAATGCATGAATATGGTATAAAATGGATGCATAAAGATTAATGAAAAATTAAACATTCACAAATAAAGGAGAGTACTCCCTCTAATCTTTAAGGATTTAGGGGAACTACATGATCACTCCTTAATTAAGATGATTACATTGATAAAAAATGGGATGTCTTCTCTAGCCCTTATGGAATTCTAGGAAGACCACATATTCCCTTACAAATGTCAAGAAAAAGATAATTAATTTAAGAAAAATGGAGAAAATAAGTTTAATTTGAAAAATTGGATTTGGAGTTTGGACTAAAATTTCAAACATGCTTACGTACCCCGTTTGAATGGGGATTAAAACCCACGTAGTTCGTCGCACGGTTAAGTGGAGGGGTTTACAGATTGATTAAAATGATTTTTAGTTTGGAGAACGAGTTTGATGAAAATATCTTGGATTTTGATAAATGAGATGGAAAAAGTATTTTGCTGGACTGAAGTTCTGTTTTATTGGACCAGACAAATAAGTTGATTGATGATTGAAGAAAATAATGGATGAGTAAATTAATTAATTAATTAAAATAGTGAATGAGTTGAAAAAGAGATTTTTGATTTAATTTTAAAAAAAGGGATAATTAATTAATTAAAAAGATTAATTAATTAATTAACTTGTAAGTGATTAAAAAAAGATTTTTTAGTTAATTAAAAGAATTAATTAACTTGGTTTGGATGAGAAAATTAATTAATTAAAATGATTAATTAATTAATTGAAGAGTGGATGAAGGGAGAAGAAGAAAGGAAGTTGATAAATAGCTATCAATATCAACCTTGGTGTGTAGAAATGAGGAAATGAGGGAGCCTATTTATAGGCAAATTAGGGTGAGGATAGTTTAGGTAGTAAAAATGTGAAAATACCATGAGGGGTAGGGCTAAAAACAGGCTAAAGAGGGGTATTTTGGGAAATGCAGTTGTGGGCTGCGGGGCCCACACTGCTGGGGAGCAGGCGGCACTAGCACCGATATTGGCGGCGCCTTCGGCCTGTTGGAACTGGAACCAGAATCGGCACCGCCAGTGCCTTGATAGGCGTACCATTGAAATTCTGCTTCTTTTACTTGGTTAGATTTTTGAAAATTTGGATCAATTTTCAGGAGTTCTAGAGCTCAGAAAAATAATCGGTTAGTGTTAATAGGTTTAGAATTAATTTTAGAATATTTAGGCAGTTAGTTTAGGGGAGAATCCGATCGATTTTGAAAAAATACTGTCTGGTGCAAAAGGTCCAGTCAGGATTGGAAAAGGCATCTGATTACATCAAAGATATCTCGGTCAGTATTGGTGAATTCAGAATTAATTTTAGAGGTGTTAAAATAAGGATTCACAGTTGCTCTCCCATCAAAGCTGTCTATCGGTGGGACAGTTTTGATGAGAGTGAGCCTGAGCCATAAGTAGATCTGAGTTTGGAAAATGATTCCGGTTACAATGAGATAATTTTAAGAAATTTTGAGACTCGATTTGACCATTTTTGCAATACCGGTGGATTTTTCAGGTTCATAATTTTCTGATTTTTTTGATGTAAAAGCTATATTTTATATCTGAAAATAAAAGAATGAGGTGACTATGGGTAGGTAAAAATCTCACGAACACATAGAAACTTCCAGATTCTGATTCTAAATTAATACTGGTTGAAAATTTACCTTTGTGCAACTAAATAATTATGGGGCATTTTTTACTATGCACTATTTCGTCTTATATGACCTAAAACTCTATAAATACCACCACACTTTTATTTGCTGCAGCACCACCCTCATTCTTTGCTCAAAACGTGAGCAACTTTTTCTTCTTCTTCTTTTTTTTTTTTTTAAATAATAATAATAATAGTAATAATAAAATTCTTTTTTTTAGTGATAATAATAATAATAGTAATAATAGAATTCTTTTTTTTAGTGATAATAATAATAATAATAGTAATAATAGAATTCTTTTTTTTTTAGTGATAATAATAATAATAATAACGAAATTTTTTTCTCAGGTCTAGTACTTTGTAGCAATGGCTTCCTCATCTAGACATACTACCGTACTTTCCACTGGCGGACTTCGGGGTCGGCTTTATGAGGCATCGAAGGAGAACTCCGATCCATCACTCCCGCTCCAAGATCCTTAAGACTATGTTTCATATGATGGGAGCATGGCAGTCAGTGTTTTACTTGCTCCCTTTGAATTTTTTTTTTTTTAGTCTAACACCATGCACATTTTTTTGGGTTCATTGTAGATGAAGACTATGCAGAATCGTGGTGGGTGACACAATCTGGATATAGTGATAAAGTGTCTTGCTACCAGGGGTGCTGTTAGGAATCTTCTAGAGCCAACAGGCTTCCTCAATTTTCTGGAGTTGAGGATACCTAACTGTGTCAACATGAATATGATAAAGGCATTGGCAGAGAGATGGTGGGACACCACCAATACTTTCACTGCCTTGCAGGGAGATGACTTGTACTCCTTTTGACCTCTACATGATGATGGGAATTCGATCCGGGTCTCGTCCTCTTGACATATGCAACGATTGGCGAGAGGAGTACACTGAAAGAGAAGTTTTTGATTTGATTGGTTTCACCCCTCCCTTGGAGAGCACCACTGTCAGGCGCACGCTCCTTCACAAGAAGTTAAAGGGGCTATCCTCTGGAGATCTTGTTTCTGAAGAGGCTCTCGCTCGCTTATGTCTTATGATCATCACAGGCTGCACTTTTACTCACAACCTGAAGGATATGGTGGATTTGAACATCCTAAAGAGCCTAGTCCAGTTAGATAGGTGGGCTGAGTACGACTGGGGAGGTGTTGTGTTGAGTGCCATGTACTGGGATATGGTAAACCTATCTCGCGGGCACGTACTGTCTGTTGGTAGGACAACACCAATTTAGGAGGTATGCATCATGCTCATCAGACTGTATCTTTTGTTCACACGATGTCATTTTTCTTTGCTTCTAACTCTTTTATGTTGTAGATATAGGCCTACAAGTACTTCCCGTTCACCTCCCCCCGACTGATCGAGTAGCGAGTTGAAGACTTTCCAGCAAGGAGAAGATGGGTGAAGCTGAACTAAGATCTCCCTCGCCCGCATGATACCTCAACGTATAGAGCCTTCTTTGACCAGTTGACGGATGATGAGGTATTCCTTTTTGCCTTTTAACTCTTTTGCCGTTACTCCCTATAATACGCTCATTAGTTGCTTGCGATAGATTGCAAGGCCTTTCAAAGAGAGCATGTTGCGCCCCCCTTTCACAGCGATTATGGAGGGCCTTTCCTGCAGAAGGATGTTGTTGTGGTCTCCCTATTTTTGCCTATGTTACCTAGGCAAGAAGGTGAATTTTCAGACATTGGGGTTATGGCGTGTGCCCAGCCCTCCACTAGTGGACATGTGCTTCGGCTTAGAAGTTTGAGCTACCTCTGATCTCTTCTTTGGTAGGGAGGCATACTGCTTTCAGCTCCCCAATTCTCCCTATGCCGACTTCTGCCAGCAGTTTCTAATGCGTAAGGTCACGCCACATGGGCGCTCTTCCATTACTCCTGGCACTAGGAGGGGGAGCATCCCTCCGGCTGTTTCTGAGGCTCCTAGTGCTAGTACTTCCTAGGGCCATACTCAAGGAATAGGTCATGGTGCAGGCCTTAGCCAAACTTCAGACCCGATGCCTTGGGCCATCAAGTACCACATCTCTGATCAGAGTCCTTATTATGCGGCAAATGGTACTACGAAGATGTGGGTGATACCTGACATTGTTTGCCCTAGAGTGTGAGACATTGCCACTGGCGTTGAGGTATGTTTCTGTTCTCTTGACTCCCCTACGTACGAAAAGGATCCATGGGTAGGACTTCCATTATGTTTACTCCCCTTTCTTGAAAAGATTCAAAATATTTGATGCTCTTTTATGCGGATCCCTTGGGAGTTCGCTCAGAATACCTATTGGATGTCTTGGCGGATGGAGTTAGCCCTGGGCAGCTTACTTACCTGCCTCGATATGTCAGAATCCAGGGGGCAGGGTGATGAGGATACCCACCAAAGGCGGAGGAGAGGAGACTGGCACCCGTGATGAGGCTGCCGATACGGAGGCTCATGCTGACTTTTATTTTGCTTTTTCTATGGGATGGTTGTACTGCATTTACTTATGACTATGCATGTACTTCTACGTTGTACTTATGTCATGTATGCATGACTTGACTTATAAAATGCTTTTCATTTCATCTTATATGCCTATCATATGAATGTATGCTTTCCAATGATGATGATGAATGTATGCCATGGATGCAAGTTTATACTTAAATACATGTCCTTATGACCAGTTTATGTTGATTTAAGGCCCCATTTTCCTCATCACTCTGAATGATTCCTAGTCGAGAGTCATTCCGAAAACTTTACTTCACTTTTCCATCCTAAGGAGGAAAGAAAATGATTCAATTTTCACTTCTTGAAGATCAAAGAACAAACTATGGCATTTCAGGCATCGATAGGACGAGTTGGAACAGTGATGAGCCGCCAAAATTGACGATGGTGCTATTTCTTGTCTGGGTGATGCCGATAAAGAACTTAGCTGCGCGCTGCCCGAATGATGGGCGGCACCGCCTAGGCCTACCAGGTTGCAAATCCATTGGCTGAGCAGCTTTTTTAGGTTTTCTGACTTTATGTGACATCTGGGGGCCTATATAAAGGCAAAACTTTTGAAGCAAATCCATCCATTTTTCATTTGAGAGTCAAAACTCTGTCCGTTTGTCGACTTTCTCTTCCTTTGCTCGGTTTTTCATCACCTTTTTTCTTTCTTTCTCGCATGGAGCCATATTTCAATCATTACATGCACATGTGGATAAGAAAACTCGACAAAGTAGATAGGATAAATTTGGGAAGGTACGGGATTTTGGTTATGGTGGCGTTGAGAGGGGTTCGGGTGGACTGGAATTTTTTGAGAGCGTATTCTCAATTTTGGGATCCAGTGGCTTGAGTCTTTTGGTTTGGTGTGGGTATGGAGGAGCTATGCCCCATATTTGAGGAGTTTTATGCCATACTTGGCAGTGATCTGGAAGTAGCCCTAGTAGTGCTCGAGTTGAAAGTTGGGCACTATAGAGTTTTTTAGGAGTTTTTAGCTTTGCTAGCGGACACTGCCAGTCAGATGGTGGTAGAAGGGCAGGTGAACTTAACTGCCATTATTGAGGAGTTTCATGATCCCGGCAACCAGGGTGATGTAGGGGTTCAGAGGTTTAGGATGCGAGCTTTGGTTTTCTGTTTGACTGCCAGATATCTGTTTGTTGGGTCCATCAGTTGGGGAGATGCCAGAGCTACTGGTCTAGTACTACAGATGGAGTAGGATCACTCTATTATTAGAGCTGTATTAGCAGAGATACTGTTGAGTCTTGACTGCTATATTCGGGGACTAGAGAGATGGATTGTATCTTCAGTGGTGCTTTAGGTGAGAGAAAGAAATTTGTCGGCTTCTATCCTTTCAGGAGTGGATATTTTGTGCAAATATGAATTTCATTTGGTTTATTTTATAGGTGTGGTTGACGGACCACTTGAGGGTGGTTGTTGCTTCGGCCAGGAGTTTGTATACAACCATTTAGTATCGGATGCGGCCCATCTTGATGAGGTGGGGATCAGTCAGAGAGTGGATGGGATGGCCCTTAGAGCTTGCCCTGGAGGACATGCTTTGGCACTGCCAATGGTATGGGATTAGGTCCTTTATGACGATGAGCCATAGGTACTATGTGGTCTGTCTGCTTGGTTTGGCCTGCACATCATTCTATCAGGGTACAAGGGTCTTGAGGCAAATGGGTCAGACTAAGGATGTCCCCCCAGTTGTACCCTTCTTAGAGTCTATAAGGATTACAGCTCTTATTACCAGGGCCATCAGAGGAAGGTGGATGAGGAGCTTTCATACGGTGAGGCCATGGTACTACTGAGAGGTACTGCAGTTGGTTGACTGAGACTGTCTGGCTGATTGAAAGAGAGCACCAGGCTGTACTACTCAAGGAGACATAAAGTGATGAGACAGAGGAGGTGGTTGCCAAGGGTATCAGCGACCAGGGGAATGCCGCCGAGACAGGGGAAGTGTCCCGACCTAAGAGGGAGGCTGGAGGGTCCATAGGGAGATTGACTCTATAGGCTGCAGTGGTGACTCAGACTGCAGTAGAGGTGACTCAGAGGACCATCACTGCTATTAGACACTAGGGTGACACTACTTTGGTCGCACAGAGGAGGACCACAGTAGTGAGTGCACAGAGGAGGACTGCTATTACTAGAGTACAAAGGAGGATTTCGACTTTGACATAAGGGAGGACTATAGTTGGTAGCTTAGGAGGTATAGGCCCTCAGAGGAGAGTCTCATATATGACTTCAGGGAGCAGCTCTGGAGTTACTGAGACACGGGGTAGACGAGCCACAGCGGTCACTGAGAGCAGTTCGAGTGTTATGAGCGCTCCTGCTACTGATGTTACGGAGGGAGACTCAGAGACCAGGATCAAAGGGGTGACAATTGAGGAGGTAGTGGCGAGATCTGATTTTGAGGGAGACGCTCATCCTTGGAGGAGGAGGAGGAGGATTGACTAGGTAGAGGTAGCTGTCTGCCTATTTTTTAGTGGTTGTTTTGACACGAGCTATAGGTTTCTTTTTTGTACACTCCTGTAAGCTGATATGACCACAGGACAAGCTGTAGATATAGATAGAGGCTATCCATTTTGCGATGATGAATTGTATGCTTTTGTAAAATCTGATCATCATTATATGAGATACCTTTTATTTTTGCTCTAATTTTTGCTTAAGCCGCCCTTGCGGGTTTTCAACTTAGCGAGTATTTTCTTTTTGCTTGTTATTTATTTATTATTTTTTTATATATATTTTTCTTCAGACAAAAGAACCAAATGATGCATTAGGCACAGAGGAGATGAAATTGTGATGCAAACAAAATATTTTTAGATTATGCTTTAGACAGCACCCAAGTTGGGCTGCCTACGTATCCCTTACATCACTTTTCTGTCAATTATTTCTTTTAGGGAGAATTAGGTCTACATAGTTCTGATTACATTACTTTGAACAAAAAAATAGATAGAAATAATGCAGATTCAGACAAAGTATCTTTTCAGCTGATCCAAATTGCAGGGATTAGAGAACTCATTTCCATCCACATCTGCAAGAATGACGCCTTCGCCAGATAAATTCTTCTTTAGTACATATGGGCTAGCCCAGTTCAGCCTAAACTTTCCCCTTGGGTCATGGACTGGGGCCCTAATCTCCTTTAGAACCAAATTTCCTTCCTCTAGGCCCCTGTCCTTTACCCTTCTGTTGAAGTGTTAGGCTAGTCTCTGTTGGTAGCCTTAGATCCTGTATAAGGCATCCATTCTTTTCTCATCAATAGCATTCAATTGCTTATGATATCCTTTGATCTAGTCTGCTTCACTCAACTGGCTTTCCCTCATTACCCTAGCATATTGGATCTGCATCTCAATGGGAAGGACAGCCTCCATTCCATAAACCAAGGCATATGGGGTTGCCCCTGTCAGAGTACGAATGATAGTTCTGTATCCCTATAAGGCAGCAGGTAGTCACTTATGCCAGTCTCTATGCTTCTCAATAACCTTCTGTAAAATAGTCTTTATGGTTTTGTTAGTGACCTCAACTGCGTCATTAGTCTGTGGTCGATAGGGAGAGGAGCGGTGATGCTGAATCTTCTTCATCTGGAGCAAGTGGACTACCTCCTTTTAGAATTGAGAGCCATTATCCGTGATTATTTTGAAGGAGATTCCAAACCGATAAAGGATATTAGTTTGGATGAAGTGTGCCACTTTCTTTGCATTTAGGACTTGATATGGCGCTGCTTCAATCCATTTTATAAAATAGTCTACAGCCACCAAAGTGTACTCATGTCCACTGGAGGACTTTGGGAAAATCCTCCCAATGATATCTATGCCCCAAGTAGCAAAAGGCCATGGTGTTGCTATTGGATTCAGAGGAATAGGGAGTCAATGTTGGAGCTTGGTAAAGATCTGACATTTCTGACATCTCTGCACATACTTTGCATAGTCCTCATTCATGGTTAGCCAAAAGTAGCCAGGTTTGCTATCTTTCGTGCCAAGGCTACACCATTCATGTGTGGGCCTTCCTCTCCGCCATGGACCCACTTCATAATTTGTTGGGCTTCTTCTTTAGTTACACATCGCAAGTGGATGTTGTCCTAGGCTCTCTTATATAACACACCTCCATTAGGTATAAAACTAGCAGACAGCTACCTTAGGGTTCTCTGGTATGCTTTTGAGACTCCTTCTGGATACTTACTATTCTGGATGTAATTGAGGATGTCCTAAAACCAGGGTTTAGCGTTAGCCAACTAGAGATTCATGCACATGGTATAATATCCAAGTTGCTATTTTACTTTGATAACAACAGGCCTGTGTATCTCATTATTGCTCATATCGATCATCGAGGCCAAGGTGGCCAGAGCATCAGCAAACTTTACCCTTGGCAGGTAATGAAAGGAGAGTTCATGAAAATTTTCTGCCAAGTCATTCAGGCGTTGATGGTAAGGAACTAAAAGCTATTCTCTAATTTTCCACTTACCCAGGGCTTAGGAAACAATGAGGTTAGAATCACTATAGACCTCCAAATAGTCTATCCTCATGTTAATGGCCACCTCTAGACCAGCTATGCATGCCTCATATTCTGCTTCATTACTGGTTACCTCGAATGCTAGCTTGATCGCCATAGGCAAATGATCTTCTTTAGGGGTAACCAGAACTATGCCAGCTCCATAGCCTTTACTATTAAGGCGCCATCAAAGAATAACTTCCATACCTCAAGATTTATGATCAAGATATTCTCGTATGGGAACTCAGGCTTAAATATTTTCTCCCCCACAGGGGCAGCAGCCAGTTGATCATCGATTATGCTTCCTTTAATCGCTTTTCTTGGGACATACTTTAGGTCAAACGCTGCAAGAACTGCCATCCATCGTGCCATCTTGATGTCAATAACCGGCCTCTCTATAAGGAATTTCAAAGGGCTTTTATCAGCTAGCACATAGGTTGTGTATAAGCATAGGTAGTGTTGGAGTTTGTGACATACCTAGACTAAGGCTAAGCATAACTACTCAATCTGATTGTACTTAAGCTCATGAGTCAGCATACGTTTGCTCAGGTAGTAAATAGCATTCTCTTTGTGTGAATCTGGAGCATTCTGAGCAAGCATTGCACCTATAACTTTTGAAGTTACCGATAAGTAAAGCAACAATGGCTGACTTGGCCTCGGAGGTTGCAATATTGGCGGGTTCAGGAGGTAGTCCTTGATTCTATCAAAGGCTTTTTGGCATTCTTCGTTCCACTGCTTAGAGGCTCCTTTCCTCAATAGTTTGAAGATCGGCCCACAAGAATCTGCCAGTTGTTGTAATACCCAAGGGTTCCATAGCTCATTAGAGTTATAATAATACCACAAAGTATAAATTACTATGAATATAGTACCAATGTTATAGTGATGGGATGAAGAAACCCTTTTGATGTTAAGTGCATGATTGTGTATCTTTATAGAGTGTGAATGTCCATGTACATTTTATTGAGTTAATTTAAGGCAATGTGTCTTAGTTTGATTTTATTATGATATGGGAAGGTAAGATTTGACATGCCAAGTGAAAGGGAAAGAAAAAAGCTACGAAAAATTTTTAGGTTCAGAATATGTGTTCGAGTGGGCTTATTAATGGGCCTTGGACTCAAGGCATAAGCCCATGGTTTGGCCAGCCCACCAAGGTCCAAATTTGGTGGGACTTAAGTCAACTAAGGTTAGAATAAGTTAACTAAAGGGTAGGGTGAGGTTAGGTTAGTCACCATTTGGATGTTAGCCATCTTTATTGACTTTTGTCAACTTTGACACCTAAGCTAATCCCTTTCCCATCACTTTGTCCATATGCATTAAGTTTATCAAGTAGGAGCTAAGGACTAAGAGGTGAGTACTTAATAATATTTTCAACTTGAGCTTTAAATATAAACATAAATGTTAATTCATTTTCAAATTGGAATGCATTGCAATTCTTTGGCAAGCATTATTTACTTTCTTTATTATTGAGCCAAAGTGAATCAAACATTTCCGTATGGCACTTGGCCAAATGAACCTACATTGTTTTGATCTTATAATATGATCAATGATGAGAACCTAATTGTTATTGATATATTATCCATTGAATTATTTCATGGATGAAAAGGAAAAACGTTATAATGATACCGTGATAAGCAGAATACCTCTCTGATGTGGGGCAATACATCAGACATTGTGCACAATGGTATGGACCTGCGGATAGGGTAAAGAATATCTGAACCCTACCTGGGAAAGGTTTAATATCCCCAGTATATATGGCCTGATTAGTTGTATGTGTGGCAAGATTTATGGGAGTGAGCAAGGCGTAAGCCACCACTCGATTGATTATGAGGGAAACACACCATTTCCAAGAAAGGAATTGTTTTGCTAAAGATATAATATTTGATTCATACATATGGGAAACTGTTTTCATAAGGATAATTTTTGATCTACTTTACTTCATTGTTATATAGAACTACCTTTGAGCATACACCAATGTTTAACCTTGATATTATTTTGTACTCACTGAGCTTTGTCTCACCCCATAGTGGTTATTTATTTTTAGGACTAGCTGATAGAGCGGCAAGGTAAATTCCAAGTTCTGCATCTCCGTTTGGAAATTGCACTGCTTTTTAAGTGTCATGTTGTATATACTATGTTATATTTTGAAAGTTTAACTCTAGAGCTCCATGGATTGTAAAGGTCTGTAATAATGATATGGTTCAGAATATTCATAATGTGTGTATGGGTTGGCACAATCTTATTTTAGTCTAAGCACTTGGGCCACATGTGAATGAATTATAACTAAATAATGATAAGTGTTATTTTATAGATGAATGATATGGTAATTAATGATAAGGAATAATTGTTTTGGTTTTGATCTTGGGATAAGGGTAACATGGTTTTTCTTCGGAACTTAATAACTTAAGAGGGTTCTACAAGTTTAGGTGACCTTAAGTCTCCCTATGCCCTAGGACAGTCATGGCTCAAAGATGGGTCGTGACAGTTGTGCAACGAAGCGACTGATATACTGTAGGTGACCCAGAAAACCTCTAATTTCCTTTTCAGTTTTAAGGGGAGGCATTTTTATAATTGCCTTTGACTTTGCTGGATCGACCTCTAAACCTCTTCGGCTGACTAAGTGTCCCAGAAATACACCTGAAGAGGCACCGAAAAGGCACTTAGATGGGTTCAATTTGAGATTATACTGCCTGAGCCTAGTGAAGAATCGGTCCAGAGCATCAAAATGGCCTTCAGGAGTTTCAAATTTTATGACCATCTCATCCACATATACCTCGACATCCTTATGCATCATGTCGTGGAATATAGTGGTGGCCATTCTTTGATAAGTTGCTCCGGCATTCTTCAAACCAAAAGGCATTACTCGATAGCAATAGGTGCCCCATTCGGTCACGAATGATGTCTTTTCCTTATCAGGAGCATAGACTTGGATTTGGTTGTAGCCCGCATAGAGATCGGTCAAGGAGACCATTGATGTACTCGCCATGCGGTCCACAAGTAAATCGATATGAAGCAAAGGGAAATCATCCTTTGGGCAAGTTTTGTTCAAATCCCTGTAATCAACACACATTCAGACCTTTCCATCCTTCTTGGGGATAGGTACTATGTTGGCTAACCATGAGGGGTAAGTGATGGGTTCGATAAACTTATTACCTAGTAGCTTGGCAACCTCCTCTTTGATCTTCAGAGACCATTCTGCCTTCATTCTCCTTAACTTCTGCTTTACAGGCTTTATGTGTTCGTAAGTTGGGATCTTGTGAATTTCTATGCTCGGATCTACCCCCACCATGTCTTTGGGCTCCTATGTAAAATAGTCCATGAATTCACGAACTTTTTTAGCTAATGCCTGTGTGTTAGAATATGTAGATGCAGTGTATGTAATTTTTGGATTCTCCTTTGTGCTATAATTGATTGGTTCTTTGCCTTTTTCATTTTTTATTTCTTTTTCTTTTTCAGATTTCTCATTTAATGATGAGTCAGATAAAGTAGAGCATAGATAGTCAGGAAAGTAAGCAGAAAACTTGTTCATTTTATTGAAAACAAAGGTCCCATCATTATGGGTTACACCATTTTGAAAGGACAAGCTAGGGAGACAGGTTATAAAATTAGACAAAAAAGATTGAAAGGTCTCCACAGACACACACTCAGACTCAAGAGACTCAGACTCAGAAGATTCAGATGAGGACACAATAGGATCGGTGCTCTTCTCAAAATACCAGTTATTCAGCGGTGCTTGGGATGGTTGAATGAGCTTAGTGGGGTCAAGTTCTTGGTGGTTGGTGATCATGTGGATGGTCTCGAAAAGAGAGGGCTCCATGCTTGCTTCCCAATCCTCCTCCAATTGATAGATGGGCTCGCACTCCTCTAGGTTGAGCCTGATATCAAAGAAAATTTCAAAACCAGGGATCAATTTCTTAGAAATGGGACAGAACCATGGTTCAGAAAAGCCACAGTAAGGGAAATCTTCTCCTTCTTTTACAAAATACCCATTAAGAGTTTTGAAATTGGGGCGCATAGGCCAATCAAAAGTCTCACCTTACCTTTTGGCCTCAACTCTCAGCTTGGCTCTTTCCTCCAATTCTACAATATCTTTGGGTTTGGGCACATAGCCAAGATCGAAAGGAGGAGTGGCAGTGGGATACTCGGGAAATTGGGTGATCCCTTGTTGGTTTCTTCCAAGTCCCAAACCTGGAAAATAATCCATTTTCTTCATCATTTTAGCTACTGCCACATTACTTTATGGATCAAAGTCGAAAGGAACAAACTCTTTACCTTGCCCTTGAATGAACTGGATGGTATCAAATGAGAAGCTAGACAGAGGAATGGCAGATGGTTCAAGCTTGATTTCCAAGATTAGCACAAATCTTAGAATGTCACTCTTCCCATGTACATCAGCTTGGACAGTTATAATATTTGTACCATAGGGAAATTTCAACTTATGGTGCAAGGAGGAAGGAACTGCTTTCACTTCGTGGATCCATGGTCTACCAAATAGGAGATTGAAATAGGCCGGGATGTCAATCACCTGAAATGGAATTGGCATTGTCACTGGTCCAATTGTGACATCAAGGTTTACCACTCCTAAAACTTTCCTCTTATTGTTGTCATATGCTCTTACCACTTGGTCTGATGGAATAAAATCCGAAGCCTCTAATCCTGGGCAGCTAGCCACCTTTAGTGGACATACATTTAGGGTGGACCCATTATCTACTAATACCATAGACACAATTTTGCCTTAGGTTATCACTGTGATGTAGAGAGCATGGCTGTGGCTTTCTTCTCCATGAGGGATATCATGATCAGTGAAAGAAATGGTCATAGCCTTGGCAGTGTTGGTTAAAGATGCCACGAAGGTCTCCAGTGAGATGTCGATGGGAGCCTAACATTGATTCAAAGCCTTGCAAAGAGCTTAGCAATGAGGGTAAGAAGACTGGATGAGACTCTATATCGATATGTTTGCTTGGGTTTTCTTTAATTGCTTGAGAATGGGGTCCTCCTTCAGTTCATTATAGGGTTTTAATTTTTCAGCACGAGGAGGGATTGCATGACTTACCGGGTTTGAATCCATGGGTTATGGAGGCGGTGGGAGGACTCTTTCACTTTGAGTAATTGCATCAACTTCAGTGACAAAGTCATTTAGATCAAGTACGCAACAATAACTTGAAATGGGGTAGATGAGGGAGAGAGGATCAATTCCCGGTTCTTTAGAAGAAATAAGGTTGACATTTGCCTAGTGGTTAGGCAAAGGATTAGTGGTGATGTTGGGTTTAGCTCTTAGAGCAATGATATCCCCATTATTTATTAGGTCCTGGATTCGATGCCTCAGAGCCTTGTAAGCATCCGTTTTATACCTGGGCCCTTGGTGATAATCACATTGTTCATTGGCATTATAGTTTTTGGGCAAAGGATTTGGAGGTGGTCTTGGCTCTAAGGGTTTAACGAGGTGGGCCTCTAGAGCCTTTTTATAGACAGTGCTTAGAAGCATTCCCAATTCAGAAAAACTCATTCTTTCTAATCTCATGGGTTGATGGTAAAAAACTGTATTAATTTCTCCCCCCTTTTGAGTGGTGTTAGAGGTGAAATTGGTGTTCTTACGGTATCTCGAATTCAAGGATTCATCCTTGATTTGACTAGTCTGAATCAAATCCTCAATCTTAGATGCTATAGCAATGAGAGCCTTAAAGTCTAGGAGATACTGGGTTTGCAAGTGAACTTGGTATTGTGGGAGAAGATTCTTCACGATGATGTCAATTTGCTCTTCCTCAAATGGGCAGTTCACCATTTGTGCTGCCTTTGCCCTCCACCTTATAAGGAACGCAATGAAGGATTCTCTTTGACTTTGTTTAGTGGTTTTTAGGTCTGGTCGAGTGACATCTATCTCAATATTGTAATGGTATTGTTTGAAGAAAGCATTGCAGATATCATCCTAAGTTTTGTTATGATTTTTGTCCAGATCTAATAACCACTTAATGGCAGTTCGGGTTAATGACTGTTGGAATAATTGAGCAAGGAGCTCATCATCCACACCAAAGGGTCTCATGGTACCCACGTACATCTTAAGGTGGGTCTTAGGGCAAGTGGTGCCGTTAAACTTGTCCATCACATGCATCTTGAACTTGGGCAGAAAAGAGCAAAGGAGTCGACATCTATGATGTCCTTATGTTTTTTGATATTCTTGATGGATCATTCTAGGGTTTCAAACTTCTCCATCAGTCTTTTGGCTTCGGGGAAGCTGGAAAAATCCCCACTTTGCAAAAGATTCATAGTGGGAGTAGGAGCAGTGGCATTCATATCCAGAGGAGGAGAGGTGGGTGCCTCGGGGGCTTTCCCCTTATCGATGAGATCGATAACAGGAGTAGTGAAAGTGGGGGCATGGCTGGTCCCTGCTTGGGTGGAGGTATGTTAGGTAGGAGGAGGAGCGATAGGAGCATTAGTCATTTCCCTCATTTCATTAATGATTGATTGACGCTGAGAATTGAGAACATTGGTAAAAGTGGTAGACTGGGCATTGAGGGTGTTGGTGAAGGTGTCGGTTTGGATTTTGAGGGCGGTGGTGAGTGTTTTTTGAAAAGCTTCCTCTTTCTTCTTGAGAAGATTGGTGAAAAAGGCGCCCATCGTGTCTTGACCAAAAGGGTGGGCCATTAGTACCTTGGAATAGAAAACAGAAAATCGAGTAAGAAAATAGAATTATGAGGGAAGAAAGGGCATAAATGAAAGGGTGCATTGGGAAAAGGATTCCCTTCATAGGGTTGATCGCCGGGTTTACATGTTGACAGGGTGAGTGTGTGAGGTGCTTTGGGGTAACAAATCACCAGTTTGGGTTTCTTTTGTCGAGTTTCTCATGTTATGTATGCATGATCATGTCGTGATGCATGCTGAAAAGGTTTCATGAACATGCAAAAGTATCGATTATTACGATACATGGAACTTAAGGTCAAAGGCTAAGGCGACTATATGCACAAGGGTGAAGGGTGGTTTGATTTAAGGGTCCCGTCTTACTAGAGTATCGATATACCTAACCACATGTGAGGCAAGGAATCTCATGTGGGTCCAACAGTAGTAACTGCTTATTACACCACCGAAATGATCGGGGATTTGTCGCGGGGTGGAATGCTTTCGCTATCTCCCAACATACTCAAAGAGAGTTGTTGAGCCAATGTTACTCACCATCCAAAAGTTTTCCTAAAGCTAAGGTTTAGGCAATGAGCCTTTATTATGCAAAGTGATGCATGAAAGTCAAATTATACTTAATGAGCCAAATGGAGATTATTTTGGAAAAACTTGCCTTAACCAAATAGTAATCCTCTTATTTTCCTTTTTATTGAAAAAAAGGTGGCAACTAGTCCCCAGTGGAGTTGCCAGCTGTGAGGCCTCGCCCGAGTACCGGCCCGGTCCGCTAGAGGAAACTAGAATGCTCATTTGGGTTTAAACTCATGATGGAACCCTCAGGTTCGGATCAGTTGATTTTGATAAATGATTTTTGGGAATCGCTACCCTAATTAATTTTTAAATGGAAAAATTAAGGAAAAAATCCAATTTGACTCCAATTTATTAATTTTTTACTTTAATTTGCCAATGAATAAAATCACTAGTCTCGGACCAGGTTGAGTTCGGGGACTAGGTTTTTGGATTTAAATAATCAAAATTTGACTCTTAAACTTAATTTGACTTGAAAATTGATTTTATAAATGACATTAATAATTACAAATAAAATGCATGAATATGGCATAAAATGGATGCATGAAGATTAATGAAAAATTAAACATTCACAAATAAAGGAGAGTTCTCTCTCTAATCTTTAAGGATTTAGGGGAACCACATGATCACTCCTTAATTAAGATGATTACATTGATAAAAAAAAAAAATGGGATGTCTTCTCTAGCCCTTATGGGATTCTAGAAAGACTATATATTCCCTTACAAATGTAAAAAAAAAAAAAATAATAATTAATTTAAGAAAAATGGAGAAAATAAGTTTAATTTGAAAAATTAGATTTGGAGTTTGAACTTAAATTCCAAACATGCCTACGTACCTCATTTGAATAGGGATCAAAACCCACGTAGTTCATCCCACGGTTAAGTGGAGGGGTTTACATATTGATTAAAATGATTTTTGGTTTGGAGAACGAGTTTGATGAAAATATCTTGGATTTTGATAGATGAGATGGAAAAAGTGTTTGCCAGATCGAAGTTCCGTTTTATCGAACTGGACAAATGAGTTGATTGATGATTGAAGAAAATGATGGATGAGTAAATTAATTAATTAAAATAGTGAATGAGTTGAAAAAGAGATTTTTGATTTAAAAAAGTAATTAATTAATTAAAAAGATTAATTAATTAATTAACTTGTATGTGATTAAAAAAAGATTTTTTAGTTCATTAAAATGATTAATTAACTTAGTTTAGGTGAGAAAATTAATTAATTAAAATGATTAATTAATTAATTGGAGAGTAGATGGAGGGAGAAGAGGAAGGAGGTTGATAGATAACTATCAATATCAACCTTGGTGTATAGAAATGAGGAAATGGGGGAGCCTATTTATAGGCAAATGGGGGTGAGGGTAGTTTAGGTTGTGAAAATGTGAAAATACCATGAGGGATAGGGCTAAAAATAGGCTGGAGGGGAGTATTTTCAGAAATACAAGCATAGGCTGCGGGGTCCACATAGCCCAGGAATCTGCAGCGCCGTCGGCCTATTGGGTGGCATGCCGCCACCTAGGCAGGAACCGGCACTGCGGACTCCTTGGTAGTCACGCCGCTGAAATTCTGCTTCTTTTGCTCTATCAGATTTTTAGACTGCCGGATCAGTTTTCGAGAGTTCTGGAGCTCAGAAAAATAATCGATCAATGTCAATAGGTTCAGAATTAATTTTAGGATATTTGGGTAGTCAGTTTAGGAGAGAATCCGGTTGGTTTTGGAAAAGCACTGTATGGTGCAAAAGCTCCAGTCAGGATAGGAAAAGACGTCTGATTATGTCAAAAATATCTAAGTTAATATTGGTGAATTCAGAATTAATTTTAGAGATGTTGAAGTGAAGGTTCATATTAATTATCCATACCAAGACCCGTTTTGAACCATACTGAACTATCCCGAAACCGAAAAATTAAAACTAGAACCAATTATATATATATATATATATATATATATATATATATATTAGCAACACCTTATAAGAAAGTTTAATAATATATAAGTAAAATAAGGTTGAATTCGAACTTAATAAGGTAGAATTCAACCATTACAATTAGTTATCAATCAACTTTAGACACTATAAATTTATAAATTTTATAATAATTACTATAAAATGGCAAACTTAATTTATAGCATGTTATGAGAGTTTTGCAATGGTGGATCATATGTATAAAATAAATATTTTTACTTAAAGATATTAACTATTAAAATTAAATTACACCTTATCAAAATTTTATTTAACATTAATAACATCAAATAATAATAACATACACTTTAAAAAATAAATTATTAATCTATTTTAGAATAATATAAATTATTATTTTGTTATTTGATATATAATTTGTTTGAATACATATTATATAACTCGTTATCAAACAAATTATTAATTATTTCAGAAAAATTAAATTAAATATCAAAATTAATTATTAAAGTTGAATTCGACCTTAATAAGATTGAATTGACCTTATTAAGATCAAATTCTATCTTATTAAAATCAAATTCTAGCTTAAAATAAAGTATAATTCTACCTTAATAAGGTCAAATTCGACCTTAATAATTAATTATCAATCAACTTTAGATATTGTAAATTTATAATTTTTATAATAATTACTAAGAAATGGTAAATTTAATTTATAGTATGCTATGAGAGTTTTACAATAATAAGTCATATGCATAAACTTTTTACTAAAAGATATTAGCTATTAAAATTGAGTTCAACCTTAATAAGGTTGAATTTAATCTTTCAGTTCCACATTAATAACATTGAATAATAACATATACTTTAAAAAATAAATTATTAATCTATTTTAAAATAATATAAATTATTATTTTACTAAATGATATATATAATTTGTTTGAATATATATCATATACCTCATTATTAAACAAATTATTAATTATTTTAAAAAATTAAATTAAATATCATAATTAATTATTAAGGTAGAATTCGACCTTAATAAGGTAGAATTCGACCTTAATAATTAATTATCAATCAATTTTAAATATTATAATTTTATAATTTTTATAATAATTACTATGAAATGGTGAATTTAATTTGCAGTATACTATAAGAGTTTTAAAATGATAAGTCATATGTATAAATCTTTTTACTAAAAGATATTAACATTAAAGTAGAGTTTAATCTTAATAGTTGAGTTCAATCTTAATAAGATGAGTTCAACCTTAATAAAGTTGAATTTAATCTTATTATTAAAACTCAATTTTACATTAATAACATTGAATAATAATAACATATACTTTAAAAAAAATTATAAGTCTATTTTGGAATAATATAAATTATTATTTTACTAAATGATATATATAACTTGTTAAAATATATATCACATAACTCATTATTAAATAAATTACAAATTATTAAAAAATAAAATAAAATAAAATAAATATCAAAATTAATTATTAATATTAAATTCAACCTTAATAAGGTAGAATTTGACATTATTAATGTCAAATTTGACCTTAATAATAAGTTATCAATCAACTTTAAACACTATAAATTTATAATTTTTATAATAATTATTATAA